>JAEMWC010002324.1:30000-37725 GCA_016490735.1 Pachyseris speciosa | reverse complement strand
TGAATGAAACTCTGTCGATGTAAGTTCTATTCAAGTTAAACATTAGCTACATTGACAAAAAAAGTTTTTTCTTTTTGTAACTCAGTGTCCTCATGTTTTGATTTCCATTTTGTTTTGTTGTTGTCATTAAGGAAATGGAAGACTGGTGATATAATCTGTTATTTTCGTTTTCTCGCCGCCCGTGAATAGTCCAGGTCAATATCCTTACCTGATACAGTAACAATATGCAATTTTTTTTTGCTTTCCCTCAGGAGTTTGCTGAGATGTATATGAGTGCTTACATTTCCACAAATGCTTCAAAAACTAATTTTAGTTTCGTGAATTCTAAAAAGAAATGCACACACATCCGACATGTGCAAAATGTAATTTGCTTTGCAATGTAGTTCGTAAAGCGTGGAGAAAATAATGTTAAACATTTGGTATTCCATCATCTCCACGTCATGTAGATTTTGCAACCCCCACCTGCCAGATGATGACAACACATTCAGTTTACCGCAACATGTCCATCGCACCGAGTATGTTGGTTTTTCTGTGGCGAGATTCCGATGGCTGCATGGAGTTGCGATAAAAAGCAAAAAAAACAGTGTGTCCAGATAGGTAAAGAAAAGGTTCTATTTTATTTCAACCTCAATTGTGTACTTTTTGCATACCTAACCAAAAGTAAAGAGAAACTCATGTTCACTTCTCAGATGTATCCAAGGTAGTCTGACTCCTGCTGAACCATGTGCAGACAAAACCACAAATTCAAAACGGACATTCTGTTTGCGAGCACTTGTGGTGAGTTACTACACCAAAAAATGTTTTGCCATGTTTGGGTGCTTCTTTGCTGATTCATTTATACCATTTTTCTGTTTTATTTCCGTACCAGGTTCACATGGGAAGCTCTCCGCATTCCGGACACTGTGAGTGACTACTGCTGTGACTTGAAGTATTGACTCCAAAATACTGGTAGAAGATGACGCATCCGTCACATACTGTAAAAGCTCTATTAAGCCCCCTGGGGGCTTTTCCAGTTAGGGGCTTCATAGAGACGGGGCGGCGGGGGGGGGGTGGGGGGTATTTAAAATCTTAAACACTCTGTTTTCGTCTTAAAATAGTTTTGGTATAAAACTCAGAAAGCTGCAGAGAAAATTTATGAATACTTAGTAAAAAGCAGCAAACAGTATTTTGCGTTTGAGTGTATATTTCTTTGATAACAAACCAACGGGGGCGCATGAATTGGATTTCGTAAGAGAGAAGAGTAGGGACTAAAAAATGTTATGTCTCCCCCACCAAAAAGGGACGGCTTATTATAGAGAGAGGGAGCTTATTCCAAAAACAAACTTCCAAACTGGGGGCTTATGAGAGGGGGGAGGGTTAATGAGCGGGGGGGATTCATAGAGCTTTTACGGTAATGCTTTTGTACTAAATTTTCAGACATGGCGTTTGTAATTGAGGACAACGTCGTCTACCAATGCAGTGACACCACAATCAGGGTTTGCCACCCAGATGTACTAGAGTCTACGTTTGTGCAAGTAAGCTAATGATGTAAGTTGTCTGCCGATAACCCTTCAAAGTTTTATGAGTAATCTTTTGTGATTGTTTATTAAACCTAGGAGAACCTATACGTCCTCTTTTACCAACTCAAAACGGAAACAGGCGAAACCGTGGACGAAACATGCATGGAAGAGGTAGGGACAGTAGAAGAATACCACACCCCAATATTTTATTTGCTTTCTCTACACGTGTATTGCGGATGTCGACGTGTGTTTCTTTTTAACTCTATCTCCAGGAGGCCCGAACAAGCCTTTATGCCTAACAACCGCAGAAAGAGAGAAGGTTAGCACTTGTCCCTTGGTATGGCCTTTTTTTACGGAGAACATGCAGTTTCGGTTTTGCTAGACAGCCAAACCTATTCAATATTTCCTTCTTGCCTTTCGTTGTCAGATAAAGAGCAGTTGTGTCAAGCAAGCAGCCTAAAGAGTCAAATCTTGTTGCAAAGAATGGACTTCCAATAAAGAATCTATCCCTGGAGGAACTTCAAAGGTGCATTGGTGATGAAGGAAATGGGTGGCTCAGTGGTTTTGTAAGTACCATAACGTCGACGTGGTTTAAATGTATAGAACTGGAAAAGATTATCCCATATGCTGCCACCTAATGCCGTGTGATGTTTTTACTCATTGCTGTTTGTTTGTTCGTTTTCTTGGTTGCATGTAGGTTGTTAATGGATACATTCAACTGATCTTGGATGCTTACCTTCAGAAAGGGGTGGGTACAGTGATTAAACCGTCTAAGATTGCATTTTTATACAATCCGTTTGTTCCCCTCTCCCGTTGTAATGTGCAATTCTTTTTTTGCAATAGGGCATCCAAAACTTAGGACTAATTACCAGCACCAAGTTTCATTGTATTCAGAAAAAGCCGTCGGCGATTAAACGAGTGGCTAAAGAACTGAATGCGGTATGTGCATTTGTCATGATTGGCTCTCGAAATGGGAGCCAAGCTAGTTTTAATGGCTGATCCGTTTACTCACCCCGTTAAAAACGACAAAAACAAATATAAAATAAAGAAATAAACAAAGAAAAACAGTTACCGACGACCAGATTGTATCTATGACATTTTATATACATATTTATATTGTAACGCGACAGGTAACCCAATAACAGCGGGCTTATTACAGCTCTGAGACATGTTACAGACACAGAGACAATCTCACACTCACGCTATACACACGAAAATCTCTCACTTTTTATTTTACTCCTTATTGCGCGGGCATTACGCCAGCTGTACGCCACACAACTATCTCCCGCTAGCTCGCGCACATGCAGTTAGCGTTCCTTGCTATATATTTACTTGCATTGTATTTGTTTCTAAGGAATGCATAACCTGAACGTAGATATGTTTATTCTTTGAAAGGGAAGTCGCTATGAATGGTATTAAACATATGTTGTTTATTACTTTCAGGAGAAATTTCACCTCAAGGATTTCATCTTTATACCTGTTAATGAAGACGGAATACATTGGTGTCTGATGGTATATATTGTTTGTAATTTGTCGCGTAAAACAATACCAACAACAATAATGAGGATGCAAAAAAGCCACTAACATAGCCCACTGACTCAAAAATGTTATGTCACTTAGGTTATTAATCTGAAAGACCAAGAATTTTACTACCTGGATCCTTTGGGGAGCGGAGCAAGAGCGATGGAACACGTTCAGCTGGCACAGTAAGCTACTTCTGAGTTGCATCTAGTAAGACGTTCGTCGCTTTTTTTCTAAGTTGTAATTTGCCCAAATTGCATGGACTGAAAGGTATTCCCCATCACCTCCCACCTTGAAGAGTACTTGGAGAAAAAGTTCAAGATATGAAATAGCTAGCAATCAAACCGCTCGCCTCCTAAAATGGCCATTGTCAGCCTAGTCCCCGGGCGTTCTCTGCTCGGTCAGACCCAACTGTCAGCGGTGACATCACCGAGAGAGACTCGCCGAGAACGCCAAGCAGATTCTCCCAGATCCACCCCAAACAACACTGCACGAGGTCATACGTTACAATAATGGCATAATAGATCTTTGAGGTTGCTGCACAAAGGATGGATGTCCACATCGCACTCGTCTGAATCTACAAAAAATATGCTCTCGATAAAAATTGTGCGGCGAAGTACTTGTAACTTTAATATGAACACGACAGAACTTTGAACGGAAAAGCAACGTAAAATAACGGACTAAAAAGGTTATTCACAAATTACGGCGTGGTACATACGGCATCGTGGAACTACGTAAAAAATTCCAACCAGGGCTTATTTTGCGCTAAAATCAGGGGTATTCTGGCAATATTTGTTAGGCGGTCTCTCGCCTACTCCTTCCCAGACTTCGCGCGGACAAGTGAAGCAAGAGGGAACGCCCAGGGTCTAGGCTGGGCCATTGTTATTTGTGGAAGAAAGTCTCATCATTTGTTTTAAGCTACCTAAATACCTCTGACCACCGCTAAACAGTTATTGTTTTGTACTGTGTTTCGTAAATGCGTCTCCCCTCAACCCATTCTCTAAGTGATATATTAACACTCTCGTGGACGTCATTGGTGTCAGGGTGAGGGACACTACATGGTGTGAACTGCGTAAGGTTGTCCACCAGTTTGAGAGATGAACATAAGCGTTAACTATTAGCTCTTTGATATTCTCAATGGAACTAGTTTGAACAGGTTACTGCTACTAAAACGGACGTTTTTGCTAATTAAAAAATCATGTATGACATAAAATGACTTTTTTTTTGCAATTAATAATTACGTTGTCATATTCAGGAAACTTATGGGTTTGCTACCTTTCCCCGGTGCGCAATGCAACAACTGGACGATAAAAGTACCACAGGTTTGTTTAGTAACAAACGATAAGAGTTGCTATGAATTTATTTATTTAGTTAATGGATGAATGAATGAATGAACGAATGAATGAATCTGTATTTTTTCATAAGGATTTAGGAAATACATCCAAGGACACACAAGAAGAGGACACGAAATCCCTTACAACGGTTGACCAGAAGTGGTCAGAAAGAAGTAATTTTGCAAACTGAATAATGATTAACCTACATTTGTATAGCACCGTTCCATAAGCTCTTTGCTGGCAATAAATAGAGTAATTAATGGTAGAAACGAACCTTAAAAAATAATCAGATTTAATCACTAACGACCTCCCTCCCTCCCTCCTATCTCTTTTTTGACCTCAAGCACATCAAGGGGATAGATTGTTGAATTACAATGGAATGAAAATAGTACCTTAAGACGCCTACTGTAGTTTCAGGCCAGTCGTAGGATAGTCTGAAGATTCAGTGGAGGAGATTAATAGGAAGTAAATATACTTTTCTGCCAGTTTGGGTCGAGTGACAAGTAAAAGTAATGTATGTCAACGACAATCGTTTTTCTTTAAATTGTCAGGATGGTTCATTCTTTCCTTTGCAAGTAAACCCGAATGACTGCGGAGTTTATGTTTGTATGGTAAGTTAGAGACAATTTTAAGGTTCAGTTAGCAGTTAGCAACAACGAAACTATTCTGGACATGATTTAAATACCATCCATCCCGCCAACTTGAATAAAGTACTTCCCGTGGCGAGTGTACAGCAAAGACCTCATAGGCGTGCAATTGACTGCTTCAAGTATAGAGAGCGACAAGTCCAGTACGTTCCCGCGCTGTTTTTGCAACGATAGTCTATGAGGATACTTTCGGTTTGCTTCAGATTTGGCTCATCTTACACTTTGCCTTTCTTTGCAGTACGCCTTATGCATCTTGCGAGGAAATGGCATGGAATTCCATGCGGTACGTATTCTAGCCATAACCGAAAGTCAGTTAAGCTTAAGTGGCATGTGGTCATTAGTATGTGTATTCTTTCAGGAAAATGTCAGCGCTTTGAGATGTCAGATGGCTTTCGAACTTCTGGATGGGGAAATAAAGTAAGGGTGAACACTTTTCCTTTATCGAACTTTCTAGAGGCTGTTGTACTTGCAGGAATAATTTTTAACATAGGTACTTTGATATGACTTTCAGGAAACACAATTGCGTTTTTCTGGGACCCAGTTTCAACAGTGCAGAAGAATTCCCTCATCAGGCCGTTATGAATGACAGTTCTGATGAAGACTTGAACGAGGAGCTGACAAAATTCGTGGAAGGGGAAGTAGACTACCTAAAGTCACTCCCTGAAATTGAAGAAGTTTGTCAAGAGAACGAACGTCTAAGGGCGTCCAAAATTCTATCTCGTAAGGAGTTTCTGCAGGTGCGGGATCTAGAGCTGACCGCAATGTTAACTTTCTTTGGGGAGGGAAAGTTCTTTTCTTTTCAAAGAGAGTTACTTCCGCATTTTACCAAGAAAGTGCCACCCAGAGAACGAGGCATTTTCGACCTGCCACTTCAATTATACCACTTTCCAAACATGTATGCTATCAAGTCCAACACGGAAATGATATGCTCCGTTCTTCTACCAGAGCTGATGACTAGGTTTGTTATGAAGAGTGAGGGCATAGACCGGAACGCAGCAGTTCTGAGAATCTTTGGCATTCAAGAGGGTCACTCCATGTATTACTCATTTATGGTGGATGCCTTGAGAAGAGGAAGTCAAGCGGGCGACGCGGAAGCAAACATAAATAAATGCAAGAGGAAAGCCACACATCCCAGAAAAGTAGTTCGAAAATAACTATAGATAAACCGCTTTAACTACTTACACTTATTGTTTAATTGTACTGTAAGCATAAGGTGAGTAAAGCTAGGTTTTCCAATATTACCAACGTTCTGTTAAGCTAATATTAGGCACGTTCTGTCGCAAAAGCTAACATTTTTAGGGGTGAATCGATTTCCAAAAGTAAGTTTGACGTGAAGACTCGTGTTAATCAAGTAAATATATGATCAATAATTAAATAATAAGAGTTTAGCACTCCCATATTAGTGCATGTGGAATCTTTTAGGATCGTCAGTATCAATTGTTAATTCATTGACATCAAACGTGAAAGAGTCTTCGAGGACTGCGATTAGAGCCCACCGTATCCAATAACGATGACTTCTTTTCGAGTTACTGTGTAAAAGAAGTTACTACGTTTCAAGGAGGGCGTTCGGCGCGTGTCACGTGGCTGGTTGAAGTCTGTTAAAAACCAAGACTGTTTTATTGTTTAATACAGGCCAACGCGAAAGGGTCTGTTATTGCTGTAATTATTAGACCATCTTACTAGCTAACAATTATACAGTGAACCATACGGTGACATTTCACTGCAAACGATAAAGCAAATAACAGCAAAACCGGGAGTGGAAGTAGCTCCGGTGTGCTTTTCGTTGATTAATTTATTAATCACTAATTGTTGTTCCGATGAATACGCAGTTACTTTTGATGAGTAGTACATAAAATTTTATGTGGATTGATGCAGTTTTGTTTAAATAAAACAAATGACTAAATTAGTTACTACATGATGTCTCGATTTAGAAGCCAGATTGTTTTACTCTGGCCAATAAAATTGAGTCTGTCACTGTTGCGCTGAACGGACTACTTCGTTAACTAACAATAATATTCTTGCTAAGGTGAGATTTCACTCCAAACTAAAGTTATTAAATGATAAAGTAAAGTAAAGTAGAGTTTATCATAGTAAGACCGGAAGTGGACATAGTTTAGCTGTCGTTTTCGTCACGTAATAAATAACTAATTGTTGTTGCGCTGAGAAGACTGCCTTGCTAACGAACAACGGTTATTATTTTCACAGTGAGATTTTACTACAAATCGAAGTTATTAAAGAACAAAGTTGGGATTGATATAGTAATACTGGAAGTGGAAGTAACTACGGTGTCGTTTTGGTTAATTTATAAATCTCTAACTGTTGTTGCGATGAGCATGTCGTTACTTGCGATGAAAAATACAGCGTTCTTTTTATGTTGATAACTTACTGCAAGCTAAAGTTATTAAATGATAAAGTTGCGTTTGAAATAGTAAGACCGGAAGTGGACGTCGCTCCGGTGGCGTTTTGGTTAATTAAGAAATCACTAATTGTTGTTGTTATAATATTTTGAAGGAGGCACACGGCGATGGTCTCGTGGCTTAAGGTCTCGGTTTAAAAGAGAGATTCCTTTACTATGGCCAATGCGATGGAATCTGTCACTATTGCGATGAGTAGACTACCTTGCTAGCTAAAAGTAGAGTTCTTTTTATCTTGATAATTTACTGGAAACTAAAGTTCTTAAATGATAAAGTTGGGTTTGAAATAGTAAGACCGGAAGTGAACGTC
>JAEMWC010002324.1:0-25000 GCA_016490735.1 Pachyseris speciosa | reverse complement strand
GAAGTCTTGTATTCGTGGTAAAATGAGGTCATGAGTTCAGAGGCGGAGCGGTCGTCAATTTTCCAAAGCGTGACGATCACGCAAGCCGCTCCAGCGACCAGAAACGCGCGTGACAAACCTGTAACGGGACGCAAAATTTGCGGTGTGAAACTTAACAGCTACACACTAAATTTACAACGGAGCCGGATGGGTTGGAGTCTGTAAGAGGGTTTCGTATGGCAAGGGGAATGACTATCGGTGCGTTCCTTGTGCCGTGACGGGTGTCCGTGCACGACTTAGGTAGGACTAACGTAAAGTCTGTTACTATATAGATAAAAGTCACGACCCAGTTCAAAGTACTATTAAGTTAAAAATGTGAAGTCGTAATCTAAAAATACCTGATATCTTTAGAAAACATCTCATGCACCTATATTCTTTTGAAAGCTCTCATTCAAGAAATAAGTGGTCACGGACACAGTGTCTGGAACCAGAGGCTCACCTAATACCCCATCTCCCGTCACTTTTCCCAGTCCAGTGTCACAGCAGCTTAGCACCACAAGTTCAGCGTTCAGATGCATGCCCCTCACTTCCTCGGCTGTAAGAAGGCCATTACAAGTGGACCCGTCCCCAGACTTGGCCAGAACAATGAGTCCCTTCATGCTATAATCGCCGTGCGAGTCCGATTCATCAATGACAGCGTGAGTAGCAAAGTGCAGAATTTATGCTTAGACATTGCCGCTACCACGTCTTTCTTGTTGGCACGGGTTCCAACAAAAACCTCAGAATCTACCGAGTTGACGATCTCACTGATCACGTGCACCTCGCGTTGGGCGGAGGGAAGCTGTGGAAGCTCACTGAAAGGCATTTTGGGATTTCCGACGGCAAGAAGACTAAATTCTGAGTTCCTTTCTCGTTCCGTCCTCTCACGTGTGGCACAAGCTAGGTCAAGGAAATGGATTGCGGGGCTAGTCGAGATAACAAAATCCTCGATAACATAGCGGCGTCCTGTTTCTCCCAGGAGGGCAGCAAACGGAACTTTTAGCAAGAAATCCTGAGGAATAAATGTAACTCGTGGATTTTCGTTATTTTTGGGAAGGAAATCCACAATAGGTTCTATAAGGATCTTGTGCACTTGGTTAAGCATGGGCTGCCAAGGGGCCAACTCCGGGTCATCATGAAGGTCGCTGGATTCAGATGACTCAGCATTTGTAGGATCATCAGCTGTGCTCTCTGGCAAGTCATAATCTGATGCCAATGTGTTTTCTCCCTCTTCGATATCTGTGGGCGAGGAAACTTCAGCGTTTTCATTCTCTGTTAATTCTGACGCTGAATCACCTGTTACGGTATCACTGATCGCCGGACCAAGAGAAGAATCCTCACAAACGTTATTATCTGATAACAGTGGATCCTCTGTATCTTCCTTGCGTTCTGTGTGATTTTCATTTGAAAGTGGTATCGAGAAAGCCTCAAGGGTTTCTGCTTCATTCGGATCTATGCTGGAGGCATTTGTCCCACCAGTAATGCTGCCCACAGGATTATCATTTGTTGACAAAGCATTTTCTTCATCTACATTTTTCAAGGTGTGATTGCCACTTTGCATGGGATTACTGGAAATGTCACTATTCAGCGATTCCCCTGAATCTACACTTGAAAGGTCAATATCGGCATTTATCAGTCTAGTGCAGTGATCATTGACAGCGCCATCATTTAATGTCAAACGGTCTTGCATACCCTCCGCCATTTTGCAATGATTGGTACTTTGCACGGAAACAGTGAAAGCAGCAGTACTTACTGTTAAGGCGCTATCTGGTATCGTACAATCCAATACAGCAGTCTTAACATCAGTGTACATTGGTGTGATAGATGTCTTGTGATTACTTGCCGATTCTTCCGTCTTGGAAGAAGTTTCCTGGCACTGAATGAGTTCTGGAGATTGAAAAGAAACCTTTTCCAGAGCTGTAACAACGGCGCCGAGTTCTTCTGGATTATTGATCGGAGAGCTGACTGTAAAGGTTGTGGTTTGCAGCAGTGAATTACTTGAATCGATCACCAAACTTTGGTCTTGTTCCATTTTTTCACTAGGTTTCATGGACTTGCCGCAGGAAGATTCAGTCGCATTTTTCGTTTTCTTGGAACACGTATGAGGTCCCATTTCAGTTAATTGCCCTTTATTCTTCGAGGAGACATAACTACCTCCGTTTAAGTTTGTGCTTGGTCTTCCTGTGAGTGATCCGCCAAATTGACAGTTTTGATGGTCGCCTGTTGGATCGTTGATTCGTTGTAAAAAGGATATGTCTTCAGGCTCGCATTTTGCGAAATCAGTTTCTTGCCGACGTTTCATTGGAAGAGATCCAGGCAGTGATTCTTCAATCGCTGAACCAGCTTCAGCTTAAGAAATTACTGCCCCAGTGCCGTAAGACTCTAGTGCTGCAACTGTACTATTTTCAGTCTGGGCGACGTGCTTTGCTATTGAGGAATTAGAACCTTTGTGCTCGATGGGAGAAGTTGTACTGACGTTTTTGAGTTCTTCTGGTTCACCATTGGAACTTTTGTTGACGTCCTCGTTACCATCGAAGTCAATTTCGAAGCTTGCTGTTAAAAGGATCCCTTTTCCCTTAGTTTTGGCTGGCACATCCCACAGAGAGTGATCAATAACACTTAAGTTGACACTGTCAAATTTCCAATCCCCTGAAACCATCTCTTTAAATCTGTTCAGTGATTCTAAAACGTGATTATTTTGGGGTGGTGGTTGCGCTTTTCTTCCTTTTGGCCCACCTGAGAGCTTTTCACATCTGAGAATTTCACTCACGGCATCTGATTGGGATCGCAGACCAAACGAGCTTCTTAGCGACACCACAAAATCGTCATTCAACTCAACCTTTGTGTCGATACCATCTTGCAGGCGGGTTTTGCTGAAATGTAACTCTCCCTTAGGCTGCAAAACCCAAGTATACACCCAGGACAAGGTTGCTCCACTTTGATCAAATTCCTTCACCACAGAGTACAAGACGACGGTAGTGGACAGCTTCCGGCTAACTTCACGGAGATTTTCAAAGGACTCCGTAATGAGTTCTTCATTAAGATACCTGGTTCCAGTGTCGGAGGAAATGGAGCCAAATAAACGCTTTTGAACAATTTCGGAAAGCGCTCTTCCTCTGCTTGCGTCCGCTAAAACAAATGCCTCTTTGTACTTCTTCTGAGCCACCAACACAACTTGTAGCAGGTTATAAGCTTCAACTTGGTTCTTTTCAAAATTCGAAAGCTTTGATTCGTCCTCCTCTCCAATCTGGGCGCGTATCTGTTCCAGCGTTTGAAAAGCACGGAGTACGGAGCTCTCTGCATCTGATAAATTTCCACTAAGATAATAATCCATGGCCAGTTGGTGCTGCATAATAGCTACCCCACCGATGTCTAAACGCCTCTCTGCATTGTCTCGATACTTCATGTGACAGGAAATGGCATCTTCGAATTGTTCAAGGGCTCTGTAAACGGTGCCCAAATTTCCCCACGCCATTCCTTCACCTGCAGTGTTTTCAGCTCTTCGAGCCTGGTCCAGGGCAATTTGGAACAATTCCACTGCTTCTTCGTAATACCTGTTAAAAAAAAGAATATTACTGAAGACTAGTTTAAAAGAGCGAAGCAAATCTCGGATTCGTAATTTAAAGCAATGCGCTTGACCTGAGAATTCATCACGCGCAGATCAACCTCGTGAGAACTACTTATAGATTGTGGGCAACAACTTACAATGGAACACTCTGGAAACTTGTATAACCATACCGTTTAGATCCGACGAAATCGCAGTTCCAGAAATAGAAAAAATATATACAGGGCCGTAATGCCTCCGAACACATAGAGTATAGGGGGAATATCCTGACGTAAGGCGATCTAAACGCGGTTGTTCCTCCTGCTTGAGTGTCCCGAATCTTGACAGAACTACATTCAATTCTGATATTTTAAGGGAATAGGCTGACGTACACTGATCCTCGTAAATGACTTAATACTCCCTTGTATTACCCTCTTGGTGACTTTGAGTATTGGTGGTGTAAGAGCTGTGCAACGGCCCGCATTCCGATGAGCCGTTTTTGTGCGGCCCGTTGGTTCTACAGCACACAGAAAGCTATTGAATCACTATTAATATTATTGGTCGATCACTTGATGCTCTAATCACTCTGTCCATAAGGATCATTTTTGACCAATCATGTAGGAATAACTTGAGCCTTTTGTTGTTCGAATCCTCAAGGTTTGTGTGGACTTTAAGTTGCTTTATCTTTAGCTTCTTCCAATGGTTCATATTTTGTACTCTGGGACCAGGCTCCGCAGTGGGGTTAAGGTGCGAAAAGAAGGAACGTGGCGAAAAAAATCGGCGAGCGAAGCGATCCCGCTAGGTTCGCTTCGCTCGCCGATTTTTTTCGCCACGTTCCTTCTTTTCGCTCCTTAACCCCACTGCGGAGTCTGGTCCAAGACTAATATTTTTGGGAGCAGCGAAAATCGTCGCGAGAATTGCCTGGTTTCATACCGTGAGGTACTGGGTCGAAAGCGGACTTTCGCGGACAAATTAAAAGAAAAAAAAACACGGCGTCCGCTGTTGCGAAGGAAAAGGCGTCCATATCACGAACTTATTGTTTCAAAAACAAAAGGAGGCACAACTCCATTGCCACTTCGTGGCCGAAGCCATGTTTTATTTGTAATTGTCCGCGAAAGTCCGCACTCGACCCAGTACCTCACGGTATGAAACTGGGCAATGGAAGATATTGCGAGCGAGCGGGAAAAACGAGAAGAGATTGGGGCCTTCCCTCCCCAGTCTCTCCTTGTTTTTCCCGCTCGGTCGCAACATCTTCCATTCTCGTGACGATTTAGGCTGCTCCATGGGCTCCTGGCTGCTCCCAAAAACCTGAACGCCTGGAACAGGCCACTTCATCTTCCAATACGGATTTTTTACTTTTACATCATACCCCATTTTTGTGTAAAGCTTTCCAATTTTGTTGAATGCTATTCCCATTCGTGAAAAATCACCGATTTGTTCTGCCAACGAGTATTCGATGAACTGATACACCAAAGAATCGTCGAACTCCTCCGGATTGTAAAACTTTAGGAAACCGATGTTGCCACAGGCAATTGCCAGACCATGTATGTCTCCTCTGGCGAGGGAGAGGTGATAATGAGTCTTGTGTAGTCGTTCTGCATCTTTGTACCTGAAATAATAACACAGAAGTTAACTAACATAAACGACCACACTTCAGCTATTAAGGTACTCAAATCTACTCGGTTTTTAAGCTGAATACAAGGCCCGAGACTAACCACGTTTCTGTAGCATGCATGGAGCAAGAAGAAATGTCTTGTTATTTTCTCTGGGAAGGAATTTATGCTATTCCATGGAGGGGCTTTATTACCTTTTTAAGCCTGCGTACAACTTCCTGTAAGGGTCTTGCACCCCATTTATTTACGGGCGAGGGCCACACGTAACGAGCCTCGAGCGTTTTCGTCATTCGTCAACCGCTCCACCGCCTCTAATTACATCCGCGTAATAAACCACGTGCAGAGTTTGTCCGCAGGTTTCTCGACTGATCCGCTCGAACACCTGGATGAATACCTGAACACCACGTGGAAATATTTGTTAAAAGATTGGATAAGGTGGCAAGGAAAAGGCGTCAGCTTAACCACCCATCGCACAACCGCCCTAAGCACCCGACTAATAAGCTACCACACTTCGCTTAGAGTGGTTGATGTCTAGTGGGTGTCCACACCCGGAATAAACCAGAGTTTAACCTGTAGACATTCTCCTATTTGAACCTTAATTGTGTCGATAACAAAATGCTCGAATATGACTGGTTCTTAACAGCCTTCATTTGTGGCTTTAAAAATTGACTGCTTCAGGTCCAAACTGTCCGATTTGAGCTGTCCGATTACAAACACTTGTAATCGGACAGTAACCTTATCTGGATATGGTCAGCAGTAGCTGCCATGTCGTGTCAGTTGTCAATCTTCGCGCTTTGTAAATTAGCAACCATATCCGGTGTCGGATAATTTGCATTTGAACCGTTTGCTATTTTGTACAATATTTAGAAAGTTTACCTCTAGAGATTCTCGCATTTTGTTATAGACACAATTAATTGGTAATCGGACTTAGTGTCGTACAATTCAGGGGTAATCGTGCTCGTAATTTCAAATCAGCCTCGCGCTACGCGCTCGGCCAATTTGAAATCACTCGCCTTATTACTCCCTGAATTGTACTCCACTCAGTCCTATTACCATTACTAATTGCAGCATATTTTGACTGCTAATAAATTTAATGAATGACACCACTACCTCGAACAAACGACATATCCGTTAGAATAATTAAATAACTTTCTCAACACACAGTACCTACTGTTTTATATTTTTACACCTGGCAAATAAGTCCCTTCAAAATATATCGGATCAAAATTTTAGAAATGTTGGTTTCCTTATGAAGGAGGGAAACTAAAATACCCAGGGAAAGAATTACCCAGAGCAACGAGAATTATACAACGAAAAAAACGTAAAATGACCTTCCTTCTGATCTGTAAACATTTCCCAGCTCTCCGCAGCATCTCGACACAAGCCCAACGTCTCTTAATTCCTTAGCTATTTCCAGTGCCTCGCGGAGGTATTGTTTGGCTCTTCCCCAGTCTGCCGCAGACCTGCACGTGCATCCGTAATAATAGAGATAAAGCGCTTTAGTGTAGTTACTCAAGCTGGATGTGTAAGTCATGAGTGGGTTGAAATATCGTTCCATTGCTTCTTTGAGCTCTCCACGATCTAACAAGCAGACTGCAAGATGTATTTTCGCTAAGGCCTCCTTCTCAACGTCCTGCATACAATCAGCAAGTTCCCTGGCTTTCTTGAAGAATTCTTCCGCTGTGGGAAGCTCTTTTCGAAGACGGTGTATCGACGCTAAATTCATGCAAGCGTCAAATAATTGCTGGGATTGTAGAGATGGATCTGTAGAAGAATAGAATCAGACTGAAACAAAACGAACAGTGCGGATGTTGGACGCTTTCCTTTTGCATGGAAAAACCGAGGATAATTTTCTGTTAAAAGGAACAGGGCAAATTATCCTCAGTCAAAATGGAAAGGGACGAGTGTGTTCCTTTTGCACTGAGTTACTCTATAAGAGACTGGGTACTAACGAAAACAGCACCCAGCTGCGCGTTTAATATGGTACAGGATTTTTCAACCATTCCGGTAAAAATGAGAAAAGAGGAATACCTCGGAAGGTATTTCTTTTCTTTTTTTCGAAAAATGTCCAGTGGAAACCGGAACAACCGGGTTTTCCATGCAAAGGAAAGTGCCCGTTGAGTTAAATTTTCCGATCGATTAGTCTGCTAGCTGTCCCTTTCAGGATAGTGGGGAGTGCACGCCAATAGCGCGGCGCAACTGATGAAACTCAACAAGCTAAAGGGGGACTGGGGAAGAGGCTCCAGTAAAAAAAAATGTACTGGCTCTCCGCTATCCAAACAGCGGCGGCTAGCAGTCACATTTTTTATTCTTTTTTTTTTTTTTCAGGGGAGGGCAGACTGTTTGATAACAATTCAGACATGTTCATGATTTTTACTAATTGAGTAACCAGTATGTTCACAAAACAGGGCCTCAGCTTTGAAAGATCCTTGGAACATTCAGAAAAAGTATGTTCCAAGATTTAGTCACCCTGTCTTAATTTTATTTTCTCGGGAATGCTTGTGTTCGTTTGGCCAAAGCTATAAACAGACCTCATCACGGAGTTTTCTGGCCTGCGGTCTTCTTAATTAGGAATGCAAATCCAGAAAGTTGTTTGTATTAACCACGGAGTACAACATCAGTAACCACACAGTAGTTACTATTGCACAGCTCTGATTTAAGCTCCTTTCTAATTTATAACATGGTAGCTACTCTAAAAAAGTTATGGAATTAAGAGGCGTCGAACTTTAAAGAATAGAAAGGGGATTAAAAAACAAAAGCAGCAACAATCAAACTCGCTTAAACGTTCGGCCGTCACGTAAGTCAACATTTGATACTCAGCCACACATTTGGGTTTTCCATATACACCTGTATATATTGCATGAGTTCAATCAAATACAGAGGGCAGTGAATAGCATCAGCTTTTTCTATATAAATGGAATGGGATAGTTCTCATTTCCGAGAAAAATAAAACGCTATAACAGAGAGACAGGATACGTGTTTCAGTGACCAAGCCAAGCATCAGGCTTTTATGGGAGAGGGTGGGGAGGGGCTGGAGGCGAGTCTCCACCCCACTTCCCGTAAGGAATTCCCGATATTTAGATTATTCTGGTCACGTAGCGTCATAAATGGCAAAGTTTTTGTTCTGAAATTAGCCAAGGTCTTCAAGCTGCATTTTTTTTTTTGCAGATTCACATATCGAAACTGATCGGCCCCTCGCTTATCTGGGCCTCCGAACGTTGTTGGAAATTTTTAAAATATTAGCAAAGCATTTTTTTCGTTTTGCGTGAGTTTTGAATTTGTTTGCTGACGGTTTGCACAATCAGTGCAAAAGTCCACGTTGTTTATTCAACAGTCGGTAAATCACATTAATTAGTCAATCTCCTGGACCATTAGCACTTCCGTGTCATTTCGCTTCGGCGTCCCAAATTCGGAAGTAAATAACTTTCACTTCGAACGAATAATATGATTGCAACTAGATATTGCAACTAGATATTGCAACTAGATATTGCAACTAGATATTGCAACTAGATATGACAATGACACCTGCAAGCTAATCAGTATCACTGATATATATGGACTACAACAACTTATAACCGAACCAACAAGATTAACTCCGACGTCTTCAACCTTAATCGATGTAATTTATACTAATTGTCCTGATAAAATTGTTTGCTCGGGAGTCTGTCATGTCAGTATTAGCGATCATAGCATGGTGTTCGCCTACAGAAAATTATCCATAAATGGAATGACTGTTGGGCACAATACTTTAACTTACAGGAAATTCTGCAGATTTAATCGTACAGATTTTCGAAATGATATTGCGTCTCAAAATTGGGATCAGATATTCAATTTTACAAATCCCAATGACATGTGGTCAAAATGGAAATGCACATTTCTATCTATTGTTGACAAGCACGCTCCGTTGAGAACAATGCGTGTTCGCGCGCGTGGTTCCCCTTGGATTACATCTGAGCTAAAGAAACAAATGCATAATCGGAATATTCTAAAAATCAAAGCCATTAAATCTAAGGATCCTATTGTCTGGATGCAATTTAAAAAACAGCGTAACTTAGTGAATAACGAAATCAGATTAGCGAAGCGATCCTATTATCATAATAGTTTCAATGAAAACAAAGTCAATTCGAGAAAGACGTGGCAGACTATCAATGAACTTACTTCACGAAAATCTGGAAAGGAGTCGGTTACGTCTCTGAAAGTGAATGGTGTATCAATAACAAATCCAACTGTTCTGTCGAACGAATTTAATAATCATTTTGCCACCATAGGTTCAAAACTTGCTAGCAATATAAATACTTCAGATAGCGATAACTATCTGAAGTACCTCACTAATACAGATAAACAATTCCAACTTCTTCCAACCACTAGAGATAAAGTTCTTTCACTTCTTAATAAACTCAACAAGTCAAAGGCAGCTGGCCTTGACATGATATCTGCTAGGCTCATTCGGGAATGCGCGGACCTCATTTGCGTACCTATTTGCAATATCTTTAATCAATCAATAAGTCAAGGTATTTTTCCTGACGATTGGAAATGCGCAAGAGTAACTCCACTTTTCAAACTAGGAGATAGAAACGATGTCAACAATTATCGTCCAATTTCCGTGATCTCAGTCGTAGCCAAAGTGTTTGAAAGAATTGTCTATGATCAATTGTATGCCTATTTAGAAGAACACAGTATCCTCTGTAAACATCAATCAGGTTTTCGCGCTATTCACTCAACTATCACGGCTCTCCTTGAAGCCACGAACACTTGGGCGTACAATATTGATCGTGGCAAAATCAACGCTGTCGTTTTTCTTGACTTAAAAAAGGCCTTCGACACAGTTGATCACGAGATCCTTTTATCCAAGTTAAGCCACTACGGCATATGTGGAAACGCGTACAAATGGTTTAAGTCATATTTAGATAATCGCGCACAAATGTGTTCCATTAATGGGTCGTTATCTAATAGTCGCTCACTAAGTTGTGGCGTCCCTCAGGGAACGATTTTAGGGCCACTGCTATTCCTGTTATATATCAATGATCTTCCGAATTGTTTATCCAATTGTGAACCGAGGATGTACGCCGATGACACCCACCTTACATATGCAGGTGATTGTGTAGACAATTTGCAGTTGTATGTAAACCAAGACTTAGAAAATGTCCACAATTGGTTGAGAGCAAACAAACTTACGCTAAATATGACTAAAACCGAGTTTATGCTCATCGGTTCAAGGCAGAGATTAAGTACTCTCACAGATTCTCCGACACTCACAATTAATAATAATCAAGTTAGCCAGGTCACCACCGCAAAATCTCTTGGAGTGACCATCGATAACAAACTCGACTGGAGCGGTCACATCGATAAACTAACGAAGAAGATCGCTTCTGGAATTGGGGCAATAAAACGAATAAGACACCTTGTCCCTCAAGCGACTTTGCATCTAATATATCAAGCTCTGATTCAGCCACATTTTGACTATTGCAGTATTGTTTGGGGAAACTGTGGGATAACTCTGCAGAACAAGGTACAAAAACTACAAAACAGAGCAGCCCGTGTTTTGACTTATTCAAATTATGATGCTGATGCCTGTCACTTGTTTGAGCACCTGGGATGGAAAAACCTAGCTTCCCAACAACAAATACAAAGAGCCATAATGGTCTATAAGTCTCTGCACGGTTTAGCTCCAGACTATTTATGTTCAAAATTTGAAAGGCGAGAAAACACCTATAACCTAAGAGACTCTGAGAATAAACTTAATGTTCCATTGCCGCGCACAAACTACTATAAAAATAGCTTCAGCTATAGTGGTGCCACTCTTTGGAACAGTCTTCCATGTGACGTAAGACAAGCAGAGTCTCTTAGGATATTTAAACGTTTAATTAAAGAAGTACGTTGAGGCACGGCATTCGTGGAAAGCAGCTTTTAGTTAGGTCCATGTTTTAAAAGTATAGTGTTTTATAAATAGTATAGTTAAGTATAGTGTTTTATAAATAGTATTTGAGTATTTTATCCATTTAATGCATTACTTGTAGCTGATGAATTGTCCGTGGGTAAATAAAGACTATCTATCTATCTATCTATCTAAACAGAGTGAATGCCGAATCGATAACGGCTAAAAAGAAAGGATGACAACAAAACTTATCATACCTAAACTCTCTTCACAGGTCGTCTTTCGACTTTTATCTCCACTATACAAGGTGAACTCCATAGCGGAACCAGCTTTTGTTTCGTTGAATAAATTCTGAGCTGTTTCTAAAGCCACACTCCATGGGCCAGTTGCAATCTGGACGTGAAAGAGCTTGTCCATTACTACGAATTTCTGTTGCCTGTTCTCTGCTTTTCCGAGGAGGTACTCCCAAATAAGAGACGCTGTCGGTAGGCTTCTGTTTGTGTACTCCTGTGCTACTCTGAAGACACGAGAAAATGAAAACTCTTCCGGTTTTGATTTCAGCTCGTCGAGAACAGTTTGTTTGGGCGCATGTAGCTTTCCGCGTATATCTTCGAGCTCCTCTTTGGCGAGATCCTGGTGTTCTGGGGCTAAATATTCCATACTCGAGACTATAAACTGTTTGATTCCTTTACAATAGGTACAATACATGCAAAATGGCTCCTTCGAGCGCAACACAACCCAGGTGGAACGCCGGGATGTTTTCCTGCGAGGAGACTGGACACTGTTTCTAAATCCAATATGGCGAACCGCACGGTGTCGGACGCCAAAACGGTGAAAGGAACCAATCCTCAATATCTAGTGGAGAAAATCACCCGATCGCGTATCTACGAGAATAAGTACTGGAAGGAGCAATGTTTTGCGCTTTCAGGTAAGTTCTAACGGGCATAGAGCCACCTCTGTAAGGTGGTTGGGATGATTCACTTCGAAATGCAAAGGGGTTAAGCTTAATTTTTATACTAGTCAAGCTGCTACAATTTTACACTGATGAAAGAACGGCAGTCATCGAAACATCTCTAATTTACTGTACTTTTGAGGTATACAAGACGGTAAAACGGTAAATGTAGATAAATAACGTTGAACTAGATTTAATATGTAGTTTTGTGTACGTTTAAAATAACCGAGTAGTTACAGTACCGGGCTAATGGTACTAAGCTTAAGTTGACAGTCGCAACTCGAAACTCGATTCTCGATCCTCGATCCTCAAAGTTATCAAGAATTGGGGTTCAAGGCTCAAGTTTCGCATATCGAATATAGATTTTTGAGACGCACGAGGAATTTTTTGAGGATCTCGATAATGGATTTTGAGGAAGCAATTAATTTTTCTAACCTCAAACGGTAAGAGAGAACAGAAGTATTTTTGTGTGGCTCTTGCTCTTCTCACAGTCGTTTGATCGAAGTACATTGTAAAACCAAATCAGCAGCACTGAAGTGTTCAATGAATTTGTTTTGGCGTGGTCTTCTTCCGCATATCTCATGGTTGTTGTGAAACATGCTTAAAATTTTCATATACTCAGAGCTGTCATTAGAAGCGGGGAACTGGCTTTTATAGCTGGCTACTATACTAAAGTCAGCCGGCTAGTCTCAGTCTGAAAATGAGTAAAACATAACAGACGTAGGAAGAATTGCTCGATTTTTGACCTGCTACTTTCTCTGAGAGACCATCTTCTGAAAACCTTAATGACAGCCCTGTATACTACACCAAAAAAAGCTGAATTATTTTTAAAGCAAACTTCAGAAGCAATGAAGAGAATCATATTATGAGAATGCCGCTTTTTAACACAGCTCAAAAAACTCATTAGAAAACGCATTTCTTTTGTGCATTTTACCTATTGTCATTCACTGCAGTAAATTTTCTTTGTGCGATATTGTTTTGAAAGACAATGACTCGTCATTTCGCAAATGCTGCCGACAAGTCTTGTGGATTGAAATTTGCATAACGTTCTAAACATCGCAACAAAATGCATCCTATTGCAAAATCCTCCACAAGTTGTCAGATCACTGGCGTTATGATTAACTTTGTAGCTTCCCAAACTATTAATATTAGCAATACCTGCAGGGCTCGACCTTGGTGGTGGTCAACTAGCCAAATACCACTGGATTGTCAGTTTTGGCTAGTAAAATTCAGTTACTAGCCATATTGGCTACTAAAATTATGGAGGCAAATTTCTTTGTCAACTGCAAAAGATAAATTTAGTGCTGTGAAAATTGTGACACAATGTTTAACATGCAGCAAGAAAAAAAACGAAGTACATGTAATCTTTTGTGTCAATGAAAGTGAACAGCTTCATGACCAAGCCACATTCAGCCAAAGAGACTGGGTCCAAGTGTTCCCATCATGCACTTCAATGGTAAATCATAAATCGCCATATTGCTCACACTTCGATGATCTTCAATGGATATCAGAGGGTTTTTTTTTTTTTTTCAAAACTAGGGTAATTACTAACTTGAACTGAATATTTTATGGCTAGTAGAAAAAGCTCTTTGGCTAGTGAGACCTACCATTAATTTTTTACTAGCCACAAGTCTACTGGTAACAAAAGTTAAGGTCGAGCCCTGACCTGTGGAACAGCAAATTAAGTTTGACGTCTGAATCAACAGGCGCAATTTTGTTAATTTTTTATGTTTGCCGTGATGCTGAAAATTCATGCACAATGCAATAGAGGCTTGCAAAGAAATCACTCTTTTTATAATAAACGGTGCATCATAGACAGCTTTATATCGAATTTCAGCCTTGATGAAAGAATATTTTGCTGTTGTAATCATCACCATACGTCTTGTAGAAATGGAGATATCACTGTTTTATGTTTGCTGTGACAGCAAAAATTCGCACTTGCTAGTGCAAGCTGTTTGCACTGCTAGAATCATAATAATTATTATAACTTACCAAAGGATACACCTTCAACTAACGTACATGTATGCCAGCTTATACGATGGGTTAAGTTATCAGTATATAAAGTTAGACTAGCCACCCTAATATATAAGATAAATCTCCAGTTAACACCCCAATGTATGCAATTTATGATAACGAGACACTTGCCTGCATATAGTCTGAGACACACAAACAATCAAGCCTTCCTCTAACAGCTGCTAATGAACTATTTCATCACATATCGAGGTGACATTATCTGGAATCTTCTCTCACCGCTCGTAAATGGTAGAGGAATCAAAGCCTTTGCAAAGAAGGCCTGGCAATCAAATTAACTAAGACAATTGTACTTTTCATCCGAGTTGCCCAGTAGAAAAAGCTCTTTGGCTAGTGAGAACTACCATTTACTGGCCACAAGCCTACTGGTAACAAAAGTTGAGGTTGAGCTCTGACCTGTGGAACAGCAAATTAAGTTTGACGTCTGAATCAACAGGTGCAATTTTGTTAATTTGGGTCAGTCCAAATTCAAATTAAGTTTGGCTCATGAAAAGTTATTTTATGTTTGCTTTCCATGCACAGCACGTTTGCAAATGACTTTGTGTTAATGCATTTCTTGCCAATGCTTTGATTTTTGGCCACATATTATCTCTCAGTGGTACTGTATATGTTGATGTAAGGCATCTAGACATCCAGGAGAGATTACCTCACGTTTTGTAATGGGTTAGTAAAAATTCCCTTCTCTTTTGCAATATATAATAATTATTCTAATTTATAGGTTGCTTTTAACCTACATTGTAGCTTTGAAGACTACAGTAGAACAGATGGGATAATTATTCAGCTACGCTCATATGTATGCGTATTAATATTCATGCACGAATTGAATTCCCTGAAGAGCACGAGAAATGATTGACTGGTAGAAAAGAATTGTTTGATAGTGTGACGTAGACTACATGTTTGGTGGTTAAAAGATCGAATTAAGTTTTCTTGATAGGAAACTTACGCGGCTCTGAGGTGTCGATCGCTAGGTAAATTTAATGGAAACTCACCAGCCTGGTGATCAAAAAGATCTCATTTAAAGTCTGTAGGCCCGCAAGTCAGACACTTCTCAAAGAAGTGAGTGGTGTTTCTCTGTGCTTGCCAAACGCGAAGAGACTTAAGTTGACTGCCGGAGCGAGCAAATCGGCGTTGTGCAGTACAGAGCAGCAAGCCTCGCGGGACAGTCTGAAAATTTCGAGAAAGTGGCTTATTTGTCGACGAAAATGCACAGTGTACAAGTAGGCAAATAGTGTAGTCACTAGCCAGTAGCCGCTTGGCAAGCATAAGGAATTCAAGGCTGGCGCGATTGATCGAACAAGATTCGACAAAACCGCTCATCAACCACAAGGACAGAAATGCCAACTTTGAAAATCGCTCCTCGCCTTTGAAATACATGTAAATAAATTGATAAGCGTTTGATGGAACACTAGGAAAACTTCTAGGAAACATCCGAAGTGAAATACGTGTATAATTTGGATAGAAACGTCGCTGAGATGATCTTCACTCTTCAGCCAAAAATAGCGCAAAGTAAACATTGAATTAAAAATAGACTTGACAGATAACGCGCGTGAGAACTGAAAATTTGCATACCATAACAAATTACACACATTTGTGTTTCCAGTTTGGAGGAGTTACATTGTAAAATTTAATCCTAAGAACGGTCGAAGAAATCCCTGTTTCAACAAAATAAGGTTACGAATGGTGAGGGTTAAAGGAGGAATGATTTTGTGGAATGGTATGTGGCGTGACTTGCGGAATCGCATAATTATGCGGAATGTAACATTTGCAAAATGGCGCGAAGAAATTAATTCAGCTCAAAGAGTTAATTATTCTAAAGCCTAACACAGAGAATAATTGCAAGCTAGCTGTGGATCTCGGTCACAACTACTCTTCACCGGGCTTGCCTTCTTATGAACTCTTGAGGTGATTAAATTTTACCTTGAGTTTTGCTTTCATAGGATCTAGGATTAGTCTGTTTAAGAATGATAGTCAATGATATTTGCAGTGTATTTGTGCGAATCGTTCGCGGCTGCGAGACATGCGAGTTTTTGCCATCTTGTCAATTTCACAGTGTAGGTCAAACTCTTTGACAGTTTTGAAATGGATTAAACAAAATTTTATTTTTCCGAGGTAGATTGTAAGAGAGTTAGGAAAGGAGCCTTGTAGAGGCTTATTCAAGTTATGGTTTTCAGAGTTTTACAAGAGTCTCTAATTTGCTAATTTGTTGTTATGATATGAATAACTGAACTCAGTGCTCGCGTTCAAGAGTCACCTCATCGAAGATCTAGTACCCTAGGTACCAGATGTTATAAAATTTCTCGGTCAAATCCAATATTTGTTTTCAGCAAGTTGTTGTTACCGAGATCAACAACTAGACCCTTCTCTAGATAACAATTTTACGGTTAATAATCTTGATCTCGGCTTGCGTATTTGAGCTCGCGATCATTAATTGCGTTTGCCAGCTCAACACAGTGAATAATCTTAAGCTACAGTGCAGTGCTGAAATAAGCGACCCAAAATACGCGTGTGAGACGCGTCTACCCAAATTACGCACACGCGTCTGCGTATTTGACACGTGCATTTGATGCGCGCATACACCGATGCTCATCAGTATGTATGAGCTAGCTCATTGTTCCTTTATTGTTCTTATTTTATTGTTATTTTCATTGGGCTTTTATTCCAAGGCAACAGCTATTTTCGTTGGCTGAATTGGTCTCCCATTATCGTATGTCTGTCACAACAAACTACCGGTAAGCGGGTATACAATATTAGCGAAATGTCTAGCGCGACAATGGACATTATTTTTCAATGAATAACAAATACAAAATAACTGATATTTTCTAACGAAGTAAAGGATAAATGATCGAGCCTTTTCTCGTTTCAACCTCGCTGAATTAGAGCTAGAGTCGAGTTCAAAAGTAGAGCGACACGAAGAGACAATAATCAACATACTCACGAGGCAATTCGCTTGTTACAAAACAGCCTTGGAATGTGTGTTGCGTCAAAATCCATTTCGTTGCGAACAAAAGAATTTAAGAAATCAAAACACATTTACTTTCATTGAAAGTCAAATACGACTGTTGTAGAAATTGTTGCTTTATCAAACCGAACGCGCGCTCACATCGGCAAATTTTTGTCACGTGCTAGGCAACCAGTAATCTGAGCTTGTGAATGTCGTCTAGCCGTCGTCTCGTTGCAATTTTTGTTATGAAGCGGTCACGCCGCAGATTTGTATCGCACGTTTTTGGTTTCCATCTTTGCACGATGAGGTCAATAAAATGAGGGAGCAGGTTAAGTGCGCTTTCATTTGAAACGAAAATGTATGAACAGTGTTTGTTGATGCAGTGAATTCGCACGCTCATTGTTCTAGATCGGTGTTACGAAAACAATCGCCGGCTGGTATGGCATAGTTTCGCAAATTATGAACTGGGAACCGTGTCACATTCCAAAACAACTATCATTGCAAAATAAATGTAGCGAATTGCGACGGCAGTGTTGTTACGAAACCATGTCAACAATGTTTGTAATTTGCAGTCAAACCTCCGACTTGGCAGTTCATCGAAAAAGCTGGTCGAACTCGTCGGTATTCAGTGGCGGTGAAAGCTCGAAGCAAGTGGAATATTTAATAAAAACAAGACACCGCGGCAATAAAACAACAATAAAATTGTAGTTGTAATCGTAGTTTCTCTCGTTTGTTTTTTCATGGGGTTCATCTTTTTTCCGTTTTCGCGGTAACGAGAGAAGTAAATAAGATTCACTCAAGATGATCAAGAAAGAAAGGTTTATCTCCACAGCAAATCATCGAGTATAAAACTGACCTCTATGTCGATTGTTCCGGCGTTTTGAGGCTGGATTTAAATATTCAATTTTGTTGTGTGATGGTAACTTGCCTTTTGTTTTGCGGAACAATTAACCACAAAACAAAGGTATAAGCCTGAATAACAAAAGTAAACACGCGCATCAAATACACGTGTCGACACGCGTATTTCAAGACGCGTATACGCAAAAAACGTGCGTGCCCCTTGCGTGTGCGTAGGACGCTTATTTCTGCACTGCACTGTAGTTGCTGATCTCGGTGACAACAAAATGTTGAAAACTAATTGGATTTGACCGAGAAATTTTTCATTGTAGAGCACTCCTCTACACGGAACTTGTGCTTTGATAGACTTGATATAAATATTTTACAAATGAACCCGTTTGAAGTGATTTGTCTTGAGTTTGCCTTTACAGGATTAGTCAGTTTGCAACTGATATATAATATTTTCCTCGTTTATCGCTCGGTCTTCGAGAATTCAGTTATTCATATCATAACAACAAAAGCAGCTCGACTGATTTGAGACTCCTGTATAACTCTGAAAACCATAATAAGCCTCTGCCAGACTCCGTTCCTAAATCGCTTACGATCGACTCCGGAAAAATAAAATTTCAAAACTGCCAAAATAGTTTGACCTACATACACTGTGAAATTGACAAGATGGCAAAAGCTCGCTTGTCTCGCAGCCGAACGATTCTTTCGTTCATAGCTTCACAAATATGCTGCAAATATCATTTGCGCACAGGCTAATCCTATGAAAGCGAAACTCAAGGCAAATTTAATCACCTCAAGAGTTCATAACTGTAATGTTTATACGAAAGCAAGCCCGGTTGAGAGTAGTTGTGACCGAGATCAGCAGCTACATAGCTTGCGTTTGGCTGTTGAATAATTAACTCCTTCAGTTGAATTAATTTTGTTGAGCCATTTTGCATACATTACATTCCGCATAATTATGCAATTCCGCAAGTCATGCCACATGCCATTCCACAAACTCATTCCGCCTTTTACCCTCACCGAGTTTATGAACGAGCACCATTAGTGAACATGTGTATTGACACCTTCACGTGTCGAATTTCATTTAAAATTATGCATGTCTGTGACAAAAACATGCAACGCTGAGATAAACTTTAAGTTTTATTCATCGAACATCTGTTACTTATTGCGAGATATTGTAGTGGTGTGGTCAGTCCCTGGCCATTCTGTTCTTTCTCAAGCGTTGATTTCTGCGAACCTGCCCATCTGTCAAAGAGGTTGAATCACATTTAGAAACATATCGCGTGCTGAATGACTACTCTTGCATTGTTTGCGTTCCTTCAAGTAGCTGAAGTTCCTTTTCAAGATGTGATCCCCGATTTTCTCGAGAGGTCTATCGAGTGATCAGTCAAGCGTCAAGCTCATTATCTCTGATCTTGCGAGATGCGATCCTCGACTCGATTCTCAGTATCTGAGCCTCGATCCTCGATGCTTGAAACTGGCAGGAATCGAATATCGAGGATCGAGTCGAGAATCGAGACTCGAAAGAGACTGTCAACTTACCTTTAACCGGTACTGTATACTTGATTGTACATGAACTTTTGCATCAAAACTTCAAAAACACCATTTCCTTAATTAAAGACGCACAATGCAACTGTTGGTAGGAAACGGCAAGGAACCAAAGAAACTTGAATATGACCGTTCAAGTGAACTGAGAGCAAACTATAAAGAGAACACTTTGACAGCTGCTGCGAATGTTTACAAATTCAGCAAAGCATATTCACAATTTGCATAAATATTACTGAGAACATCTCAAAAGGCAGACTGGTCACATTTTTAACATTTTCTTTCAACTGATTGCAAATTTTAATGTTACCGTGTATTCTTCTGAGAGATGACTGCATTACTTGTTCACTAAATCCAGCTTGAAAAATGAAGCGAACTAAACTGCAGCACAAGTTTGTGGCTTTTTCAGGCACACTGAACCAAGCAAACAAACCACTGTGATTGTTGTTTTTTTATTTTTATCCCTTTCAAATCATCTCGATCTCTTCTCCTCTTCTACAGTACAGTACGAGAAAATAATTACACTAAGTGAGTTAGTCAGCCTATGAAGCTACATGTAAGCAAAATAATTAATTATGACATATAGCTATATATGTCACAAGAGGTTTTTCTCCAGGTACTCTCACTGGTTTCCCCTCCTCAAAACATTTAATTTGATTTTTTTTTAGATTTGTAATAAATATTAGTAGGCAAAGAGCCACTTATTACAAGTTATCATCATCATCATCATTATTATTATTATATTATTTTTTGTGAATGAATTATCTGTTAATGGCTGCCACTTCTCTTTGAACAAATCAGGCTGAAAATGAATTTTCCTCTCCTTTACTAATCCAGCAGAACTGTTGGTTGACAAAGCAATGGAGCTGGATCATGTTGGAGGCACATTTGGAGGGAACATCAAATCTACACCTTTCCTCTGCTTGGTGTTGAAAATGTTACAAATTCAGCCTGAAAAGGAGATTGTTGTAGAGTTTATCAAGAGATGAGGATTACAAGTAAGGTTTCTCTGCTCATGTATAATGTTGTACAGTACATGTAGGTCAAAATGAAATTCAGTTCAAAATGATTTAATCTAGGTTGACATGAAATAGACCTTTTAGGTTGTAGATTCTGTTTTCCCAATGTAGACCATGTGATCTTCCCAAGGGGATTTGCCTTTTGTCTTTTTATAAATTGTGCGTACATATGCATGTGAATAAGGCGAAATTTCAAAGAAACAATTCTCAAGGGTAACATCACATGGTCTACAATGTACATTGGGAAAACAAAATCTACAAGCTAAAATTAGGTCTATTCCTTTGTCTTCTAACTCTAATTATTCATGAATCATGAATAATTAGGGTTAGATGACAAAGGAATTTCATGTCAACCTAGATTAAAATCATTTTGACCCGAATTTCATTTTGACCAGGACAACATACAATGTATGTGAATCTTGATTTACAGTGTATTATATAAACAACAATGAAATAGCAGGTGAGCTTTTGCTTGAAAACATGATATCTTTACACATGAAAATAAAATGCTATCTTCACTTGTGAAAAGATCACCATTGCTATGGTTACATATAAATAACTTGTGCCTTTTGTTGCAAAAGTGAAATGCTTTGTTATTTCATTGGTTTTTATATAATACTGAACATTACTGAACATGGCCGCTTAGAGATAAGAAATTCCTCTTCTTGTGTTGAAAAATATTTCACTCATTAACTGCACTCACTCATGAAATATTTTCTAACACTGGAAGAGAAATTCCACATCTCCGCATGGCCACGTAATATCCTATATATATGTAAGCTAATTGTGGCATAGATATACAAAACTTGATTTAAATAGATAAAATTAATATTGATTTACTGTCCTTTTGGACAAGCATACAGTGGTCTTGCTGGGTAGTTTGACCGGTCATCCAAAGAAATTTCTTTTCTCTTGGATAATGTTAATCAAAGGCTCCTCTGAGCCAGCTCATGGATGCATCTTGCTACACTAATTGCAATCTACACTTGACTACACGTACAATGTAGTAATGCAACCTCTTCCCAGAGTCTATCTAATGATGTATTCTCGCCTGCACGCAACCTCACATCAGAGAGAGCATTGTGTGACACCCGAAAGTTACAGCATGGTAACTGTTCTTTGCCCAATATTAAATTATAGTTACGTACTGATCTTTTATTTTAGCCAAAGGATATAGACTTTCTGAACAAGATCAGTGCTTTGACGGCCAGATTTCAGAATACATGACTTTTTCATTTACATTTACATCATTGAATAACAATAGCCTCCATTGTAATATGCATCCGACTTGGAAAGCCATGTCAGACATTTCAGTAATCACAAGTAAATTGCGATTTTGTCTTCGATAAATAAGAATTCAATACATGCCTGTCTCAGTTTAAGCAGTAAAATTGATCATAGTTTTCTTCCAAAACAAATGTGTTGCATGTCTTATATGGGTTTTTTTTGGTAGAAAAGCTCTGCTGGTTACTTTGTTTACGTTGATTCAATGTCAGTAGTGATTGTGGCATTGTATATTGTGTCAAACATATAAGATCCAGGGGTTTCAATAAAATTTGAAGTTGGCAGCAAGTTGGAGTAGAGTAGGGGACGGTATTAAAGAAAAAATAAAGAATTGCTCTTTAATTACTTCAATTTAGGGAAAAAGTAGCCAACGTCTCTGATCGAAGTAGCCAATGCTTTTTGTCGGACATCGGTGCTCATTGAAACCACTCAGATCTACATTGTAAGCATTAACCTGATATGCAACAACACACAGTACTCATCATGCGACGGGATTCAATCCATTGCTGAATCTTCCAATCCTTATAATTTGCTCAAACGAATTAGTTGCTTTTGGTCCTTGTCTGAAGCGCCTGAGGATAGGAAATGTCTTATTTCCATGCTTATGGTCGCAAGAATTTATTTCCAAACACTCAGTGGCCATAGCATGCCTAGTTTTGTTATATAAATAATTATATGCTTTTGGTGTTTTTTCTCAGTGTTCTCTTGTCTTGAACTCCAACCATGCCCTTCAGTGCTAGTGGCATTGAAATAACTTGTTTTGATTATTGAGACATTCATTCCTCCCTGCTGCATTCTTCTTTGGGTGACAAGAAAAATTGTCAATAGGAAATTAATAAAGCAATTTCATCATCGCTTTTAAGATATTAGCATGCAATTTTCATCGATTTCCATCTTCAGTTCTCGCAGCTTGTGTACTTAATCGTATTTAGCTTGCCACTTTCCAACTCCACAAAGGTATATTTAGTCAGGGAGCAAATGTGTTTCATAATTTAAGGTCCCGTGGGAAATTTATGCTGAAAGCAAGCCACTAGTCCTGGAAATGTTCATTAGGACCTAGTAGACATGAAAAGTTTTGGTATCAACTTTGCAACTTGTTATTAAAGATGGAATTTATGAGGGTTCCAATTTCTGACCTATGGAGGCCAGAATGGAAACAAGTCTGCAATAGAAAATCCTTTATATCTTCCGTAAACATACACCTTTACTTACCAAACTTGCCCACTAGATATAATTCACTGCTCTTAATTGATTTTTAGTAAATTTTTATTTTAAAAATTGGTGGTCACGTGACCTTGTATCATGGAAATGAGGTTTAGATATAAAACTCCTTATAATTTTCATGCACATGAACCATTCATTACCAAACGAGACTACATTATGGCATTCGAGACTCCTAGTTGTTTTAAGTAGAACTTTCCCAAGTCAAATAAATTTCTGGAATAAGCTAAAACAAGTCTGTGATTGCTGCAAGATTGGAGATTTAAGGGCCATTGAAGTATCTCGTTGCTAAGGTACACGGTTGCTACCCAAGTGCAATTTCACTTCCGTCAGCAAAAAATTATTTTCGCGCGCTTTTTTTGGTGCCGGCCCATCACCGATTCAAGTTGCCAGTGACTTTGTTTTACTTCACTGCAACAAACACAAGAAAAACTTTTTGTTTAGATTTTTATTGATTAATTTTCTGCTTTACGTTTACAACATGTGAGTCGAGCCTACAGTTTTAAAACTTGAGTGTTCTGCTTAAAATGTTATCCATGTACAGATGTAAGCAGAAAGCCACAGCGATGGCTGCATGTCGATGGGGAAATCTCGCAAAGGTGACAGTAAAAGATTTCCAGTTTCAGGTTGGGAATCGAAATCTCAAAGATGCAGAGACACAAACTGTTAACAGTAATTTAAGCAATCTACAACACTGTGACTGTGAAAAGAAACTGAATTCGAATTTTGTTCGGTAAAACAGTTGAAGAGTTCGGGTTCGAGTGTAGTCGCTGTGACTGGCCAAAAATGCTCAGTCACCAGGCCGATGAAAATTCACTCACCACTTCCGGTACCGCGAGAAAAGAACTTTTCTCCTCAAGAGATAATTGTAGTTGCTAGATTTTAAAACAATTCAAAAGAACATCATATTTCCTTGGAATTCAAGCATGGGTTTTGCGACAAAAATGAAAAACAAAAAAATTATGCTCAAAAGAGTGGTCAAAGAAGCATATTTTCCATTCTAATTTTTTATTTTTTCATCATAAGCCAAAATGCATGGATTGCTTAAATTTCTTCAAAACGGCTTTTGAATTGTTATTGTACAGAAAATGTGGAAAAAAGGTTTAAGGAGGGACTAACTTAACTACAAATTGAGCTAACATTGTTGCTATGGAAAATTCCCAACCCTCATATCTTGGAAACCCTAACTTGCACGGGCAAGCTGTCGGGCTATGTTTTTTTACAATCAAAAAGGTTTACAAGATTTTCGAGTCACAACCATATTCAGTAAATCATGTGGCCAGAAAGAAAAAGGCCTAAAATGCGAGTGGCGTACACTTCTGGATATCGGAAATGGTGCCAATGGTTAACAATCGCCAAGGTGCAAAACTCTATGTATCGATTTTTGGAAATTCGCGTTTTTGTGAGATTGATGACGTCATAAGCATGCAAATTCATACCATTTCGTCATTATCATTGCAGTTATGTTCGTTAGCAACAATTACTTACGTAGGCTTGTGAAGAAGGCTGGAATATCTGCGATTGGCAAAAAAAATTGGAACTTCACATAATTTTCTACAAGTTTTAGGGATTTTTCTCTCTAAGGCACAGTTGGGGTCTGGGGCAAGTTACTCATGCGCAATAACAGTTTATAAATTTGACATGTTCAGCTCTTCTCACATCTCACCAATATAGTGGCAAAAAGACCAAAAAACCGTGTTTTACAAATACAATCCGTAAAAATCCCTTGGCAACAACGCTAAGTCTGTAGTTAAGTTAGTCCCCCCTTAAGCCATTCAGTTAAAATGCATTTTCTGTTTCTGTCATGTGACATTGGGCATGGTCAGATGACATCATGAACTGGACCATATTTGCCTCCTATGGGTATTGTCCAAATTTGGTCTAATTGAAGCATGCATGTGCAGAGTTATAGCAAATTGATTTTCCCTAGCAACGGCATCAAAGATACTTTAATGGGCCCTTAAAGCCAGTAACAGGCACTCATGATAGACACACCAAATTCATTTGTCTCCAGCAAGAAGGAAGAGTGCCATTTCAGCTGGAGCAACGCCATTCCATTAAGGTGTCTGAAGGACTGGTTGGTATCACACTGAATTAAAGCCTGGGAGGGA
>JAEMWC010002323.1:32500-37811 GCA_016490735.1 Pachyseris speciosa | reverse complement strand
TACTCGTATCACAATTTACCCTGGCCGTTTCGCCAGCAAGAACTGTAGAACAACGTGCTTTCAGCTCACAACGAACAATATAATCTTTTAATTAAGTTTATTACGTATCACTTCAATTAACTTTTGTTCTTCTGAAGTTTGTTATCGGAACCGGTCATGTTCCTACAGTGCAACGCAGATTTCCAACAACCGCAGTGATAAGTCTACTTTACTTACTTCTAGTTTTGATCGACGAGTTAGTGCCATAACTTTCAAGTTACGAGCGAACCTTGAACCTTTCTGGTATTGACAGCATTAGTACTGTTCCTTTATTTAGAACTCTAACCTTTCATCCTAGTAATTCAAACTATACCCTGAGAATTGGTAAAATTTCTTATACTAGGTGTAGGGAAATTCTTAGAGATTTCTTAAGTAAGCTGCGTTGTAACCCTAATGATTACGGTCTTCATAGTTTAAGAACCGGTGGCATTATATCTGTAGTGCGTAATAGTAGTAATTCGGTTCCGAAAGACTACTTAAAATACACGGCAGATGGAATTCCACCCTTTTCAAAGGTATGTATGTTGAAGAGAGCCTTGGGAATAGATTGCTAGTAACTAAGTATTTACGTTCGTAGTATTATCGAGCGTTTATTTCTCTATATTAGCGTAGAGAATAAAGAGTTTTATAAAGCATTGTAGAAACAAAATTGTAATGTATTACGGATAACTTAGCCTACGATGTAATAACCTGTGCTTATTGAACCGCTTGCGCATCCTTCAATATTCCTTGTCCGATTTATTTGTATTACGGGAACTAGGCAAAAGTCACGGGACGGCTGTATTTTGTATTCCGCAGTACTCCTACGCGGATCCTGCCTGATTCGATCTTAAACGAAAGCGGATAAACTACATCCGATGAAGGTCAGACGCAATACATCGAAGTAGGCCGTGATGCGAAACGCGATGAACACCACCCACCGCGCAATGCCAAGGTTTCTATGTAAAACTTTCTTAACATTGTTTTTGCTGTTTTTTAGAGGGAGTTGACAGAAATGTAACTGGCGAACGAACGTAAATAGATTTAGAAACGATACGTGGGTCGCTTGCGTAAACAAATAAGGTTGAACGGCAATCAATCTTTCACTTTTACGGGAATTTAAGGGTAAAATAATTAACGTTTGTCTGAGCGAAGCGAATTAGAAAGTAATGGATCATTTCTTGATACGCCTATTTTACGAGTCTGTAAAATGCATTAACGGTGCGCACAACGTTGTAAGACCTTCCACTGAGTCTCTCTTAAGTTTTGTTTTCTGAGAAAAAAAGATGCACGCAAATTGTTCTGGCATCGTCTAATCAGTCGCAGGAGTTCTTGGTGTTTTGTTGTCCTTGACGATTCTTAACCCCCTGCCAACATTTAGTCTCCCCAATTCGAGTATCTAGCATCTGTGGTCGGCTAAATAGATTTGAGACTTAAATAAAGTGATTATTTTTTGCACAATACTTCTATTATTATTATCATTATCATTATCATTATCATTATCATTATCATTATCATTATCATTATCATTATCATTATCATTATCATTATCATTATCATTATCATTATCATTATCATTATCATTATCATTATCATTATCATTATCATTATCATTATCATTATCATTATCATTATCATTATCATTATTATTATTAAGAACATGTGTGACCTTTTTTATTAGCCGCCTTAGACAACTTATTATTATGTTGATATAAAGGGGATTAGTTTCTATGAACGGAGTTGATAATGTAAAATAACAACCGTACGGGGATTCGATTAACTGACGTTTCGAGCGTTCGCCCTTCGACGGAGCGAATCGAGGAATTGTGGGTTGAGTATGGTTTATATACAGAAAATGGACTTACGCGATTGGTGGTAACATAGTAACGTGAACAACAGGAATAAATTAATACAATGAAAAGCGCTCGTTGATACCGTGGGGATTAAGAGTGCCGATTTGAAAGATGGTACCTTGATATAGGGAAAGGCCGGAGATCGACATGTGTTTGGAATGGCTAGGGAGATTAAAATGCCGAGCGACTGGTTTGGATGTATCTTTGTCATCTTTCTCAACATCACGAAGATGTTCTCGGAATCAACTCCGTTGATGAACCAAATTTTCGTATTATATTGAAATGGTTTTTCTTGTTAGATTCAGATCAAGCACTTTCACCCAACATTTGGCGTTATGAACAAATGTTTGACATAAACGAACTGATTGCTAGCCGAGTTTTCGAATGTTTTACAATGCCTCTTCTTTCGGCTCTTCACTCGAAACATTGTTTTAAAGTGTAATTCACCAGCATATCGTTATCACAGCTTACCCCATTCATTTCACAGCCTTAGTCATATACGGTAAATTTCATTTTGTCCCTCAGTGTCGAACACATTTCAATTATGTAACAATGATTAGTACTTGCAACTAAACCAAGCTCAAATTCTTCCATTTTAAACAAATTAGGCGAACATGCATGAAAATTTATATTTGTTCATTTTCTAGATTAGTTTTTACTTACAACAGTATCAAAGAAAATTCTCTCCATTTCAGGCTGCGTACTGTTAAAACTCTCTTAGTTTTGTTTGTTCACTTTCTTGCAACAGTCTGCCGATGCACCAGGAAATGTTTGAATATCAGGTGCAAAGTTCCCTTTTATATTGTTAGCATAGAGTCAGGTTGGCTAGAATCCGAGTTTTACCTTTCGCATATGTAAGAATCATTTTGCAATATCTTTGAGTGGCAGGCGTCTTTCTTTTAATTCATGAGTCATAGTTGCTTAAACTTTGATATGTACAAAGTGTCCGCGCAATAGGACAGTGTCAATTTAGGACTCCCCCAATATATCTTTTCAATATCTTTGATAAGATCATGCATAACGCAGAACAACGCCTAACCCTTGTTAGTCTAGAATTCTCTTCGAAGAGCATACTTTTTTAAATAGGTCTTTATCGAAGTATCAGCTATTTTTGTGTTTGCATTGCTTTTTTCAAACACTGGATAATATCATGCATGATAACGAAAACCTATATTGCTCAAGGAGCGCGTGAGCTTGCGAGGCCACTCCATTCATGATATGTAATAATTGACTCAATCATGTATATTTACAATCACCATACAATACGACATAAAAACGTCTTCTCAAATCCCATAGCCTGGAACTAAGAAACGTAGATATACCCGTTTGTACTCCTTTGTTTAAAAAGGCGAAAACCTTCGTGTAGGGGTGACCAAGTCTATAAATATACTATCTAGTTGATCTAGTTGCTATGGCTATAGAATTCCCTGCGGAGGTCAGTTTTACGTACATTGCCTCACGTACGTCAGTGTCGCAACTATCTGTCATTGTTTTATTATTATTATTATTATTTTTTTTTTCCGAGAGTGAGTGAGAGAGAGAGAGAGAGAGAGAGAGAGAGAGAGAGAGAGAGAGAGAGAGAGAGAGAGAGAGAGAGAGAGAGAGAGAGAGAGAGAGAGAGAGAGAGAAGCAATACTCTACAATCCTTTGTACATATTATATTAATTTGGTAACGCTTTCAACATGTAGTCATGACCAGTTTATTAATTCATGACCTTTTTCATTCAAGGGAAGATACGCTGCACTCACGCACGCAGGCGGCAACATATTTTTGCTTTCCTCGACCGGCTCTGAACCACGCATTCATGCCATCACATTTGTATGGTTTGAAGTCTTGTTCCCCTGTTTTGCTACGTTCCTGTTCGGATTTACTTGGAATTTGTTGATGAAGGATGAACCTTGGTCATTTTTGCCAGTATAAACGATGTACGAATGTACTACGGTTTAGTAACTTGACCTCGTTCAATTTTAACAACGTAAACCACGTAAACACGGTATTAGTAAGTTGATGAGTTGATTTTTATTGACTTGGTATTGTTTCAATACAGAATTACCTGACGCGCAGGTCGCATAACTACCTACTTAGGCGGGCCAGGAGATAAGGAAGATGAAAGACTGCTGAAAGGAATATGTTGATAAAAAAATAAAGTTGAAATAAAAACGAGAACAACGTTGAGAAAAGAAGTAATACATGATATAGCGAAAATGTAAGCTTTCTTAAATGTTAGCAGACAAATTTTGAAGTGTTGAATGCTAAAACATCCACGCGGATGCCTCTTGAAACCTTGTTAAAAAATTGAAATTCTAAAGTAAACACCTGAAATCCCTTGTTAGGGAAGTCAATACGGAGACGAATAATCAGCTATAAACTGAAAAACAGACTGAGTCGGAAACCTGATCGACAAACAGTGATCGCCAACAGTCAGCGCGCCGTAGTGTAAATGATTGCTTATTACTCAGTCTTTCCACGGGAACGCCGAGTCTAGTATTGAAATTGCTTTTTCTTTTTATTCTTTATCGTCGTTTTTCATCCACAAAGCTAATTTCCTGCGTTTCTGCAGAAGCGCTAACTAAAAATAGAACTCTGGGAACGAGATTGCTTAATAAAAAGAATGCCGTCACGGAAAATATCACGCACACTAAAACGTCAATTCACGTTTTGAGGTTTGAATCACTCAAATGTTAGGAGAAGTGTATATAGGAATGTTTGCAAGTTGAAAAGCGAGACGAAGGTTTAACATAGCAAATTCAAACTGGAGATTTTTCCCTTCCGCCTTATACTAAACTCTGCAGATTTTTCCCTTCCGCCTTATACTAAACTCTGTAATTTTAAGTGGTTGAATGAGTTTTCTGATGTGGCTTAAGCTTATTTTGCCAATACCATTCCGTTTTATTAAAAGCTAGCTTTGAGAGCTTGCCATTTAGTAAGGAACCACCGCGTGAAAAGCAGCAAAGGCTCTGAACAGCAGGTAAATTTAATCATTTCTTCTTGCTTCAAGTCCGAAAGTGCACCTGACTGAGTGAGAGAAACTGCTTCAAATAACGTGACAAGAGCGTGTTCGAATTTGATCTAGATGTTCCCTTGAGACATCGATGTGTTAATCTAATGTTTTTTTTTTTTTCAGAAAACATGTTGCAAGCTTGACGTGAAAATATTTTAACAAGCAAGAAACAGAACGAAGTGCGGAAAACGGCCGGTGTGTATTCCTTTCACAGCGCGTGTAAAAGATATGCACAGGTTATGTAGGGTAAGCTCTGTAAACAACAAAATGTCTCCCATGTCGGCTTGTTGGCTCTGAATTTTCCTTCGCCACGGCAGTTCGTCTAAAATCAATGTTCGCTGATAAATATGTTGTCAAAAGTCACCAACTCTTACAACACATCGCTTGCATTGTATAATCAAAAGTCAATGTGGGAGCGGGCGCATTCTGAAGTTTCAG
>JAEMWC010002323.1:0-27500 GCA_016490735.1 Pachyseris speciosa | reverse complement strand
TGAAGAACGTGAAAATTTCAGCGATAACACGCAAAAAGTGTCCTGCAGTAGTATAGTGTTTGGGGTACCAGATCAAAAATTAATTTAGGGGGTGTTTTAGCAAAATGATCTCGTATTTTGGAAAAACTATAGTTTATTAAAATGCGTGACTTTCTCGGAAAAATCACCAAGCGTGACATTCTCGGAAAACAGGGAATGAGTCATCACCTATAGCTATTATTTGAAGGAATTAAAGATGCAGAAAAAAAATAGCAAAACTGGTGGCCTCCAGAACCTCTCATGAGGGACTTAATTTGGAATTTGAATCACCACCCGTCCCTCATGAGAGGTTTTTTTTGTTTTGTTTTTCTTGAATTCCCACCTCCACACCACCAGAGCACTATCATTTATGTCTTTCCCACCTCCACTCCGCTCTGGCCCTATCAGACCCTCTTGAGGCCAAGTATTTGTTTATTTGTTTTTTTTCACCATCCGGCTTGAGATTGAACCGGCACTTCTGACAAGCCGAAGCTTAACTATAGCTCTACCCAACAATCCGACACCATCTCAGGGTGATTTTTTATTTTTCATTTTTTATTTTTTTTTTATTTTTTCAACCCATGGAATAACGGCGGGGGTTTTTCGTTATTCCACGGGGTGGCTTGTATACATTTCGCTAACGAAAGGCCCCCGCTTTTTCCAATCGTTAGATACTCTGTATACAAGCCACACTTTATCCGTGTGAAACAACCCTTATATTTGCGTTTGTATTTTCATTTTTATGCTTGTGGTACATAAATGAAATTTTCAAAGATAAAAAATAATACGCATGTGTAAAAAGCGAAAAAATCTAGAATCCCCTAAACATAGTGACGTAGTTTGGTGACTCATTCGAAAGGGAAACCCCCAACAAATGTTCCTGTCTCATATGCTAATTCTTCGGGTAAAGGGTCAGAAAGAGGGCAGTGATTTAAAACTCACAATACTATCCTGAACTAGGCAAATCAGTGGGTTTGAGGCGATAAAAACACCACAGCTAGATTTTATAATGTCCATATGCAAAGCTTGTCACGCCATTATCATGAATATACCGCTTGTCGTCAAGTGATACTTTATTTATCTATTTTATTTATCTATTTTGTCAAGTGATACTTTATTTATCTCATAACTTCCAAGTTGATGTTTCTGACTTCTGATTGTTTTCATTCTATGATGCAACTGTTTATTATTGAATAGAGTGTCTTTATAATTTTCATGTTTGATTTTATTTTTGATTATGTTCTTTTTTATTCCTTTTGCTGTTTTTCCTCCATTTTGGTTATCTTTCATATAGCTATACATTTTTGATCGTAGACCGATGAATTCGCAAACGGGTACTCCTGCTGCCTCATCTTTGAACTTTTTTATTTGACTTATCAAAATACGGTGAGCTTACAGGGTAGTCGCTGTTATCGAATTGATCTTTATCGTTCCAGAAATTTCTATAGACGTCTTGGGTTTCAATTTCATAGGTCAATGAGTCTGTGTCTGTGAAGAGCAGTTTCGCCTTGTTTCCATACTTCTCTTTAATGTAGTTGTAATGGAAATCGTACATCAGTGTCTTGCTTAGATCAAGGATACACATTCCTACATATGCTGGCCGGTTTAAAGTAAGTGTTTCTTTTATCTTATGAACAGCTACCAAATTTTCGTGGAAGATTTTACTGCTAACATAAGTGGGTTTACTAGCTAATTTCAATAGCTTCTTCTCATCAGTCACCAATCTGACGTCTACTCGCTTTCTGAGGTTTTCCATCGTTTTGCCAAATACACTGTTATTCATCAGCTTGAAGAAGTCTTTCTCAAAGGCATTTTTTGCGCTAGTTCTTTTCTGAGTGTTGAAGTCGATGTACTGTCTGAGCCATGGGGATTGATTGAACTCTAACACTCGATGGACTTTAGTTATTTTCAAACCGAGATCAGTATATAATTGGAGGTTCCTATAATGGAGCACGTATTTTTCTTTGTTGCTTAATGTTGGTATCAGTTTATTTACCAGACCAGTTGATATATTGTATTTCTTTGCTATGTTTTTACAATAATCTGATAGCATGTCCCCAGTCACTTTAATCTTTTCCGGCCCAAGTGGGTAGTCATTATGTAGATCATGTAACTCTTGGGGGTATTTAAGGTCAACTTCAAGAATCAAACCCTTTGCACTATCTTCTTTATAGACAGCCAGGTCTAACTTGCTGATCCGCTTTTCTGTCAACCATTTGAAACCACCGGTTGGTAAATATTGACTCATAGCCCAACCATACAAATTATTTGCATCTAGATACATGATATACTTTGAGGGCGCCTTCTCATTGTAATCTTTCATGTATTTATTGTTTGCTTTTCCGTATCTGTTGGCTATATAACTGATACCACCACGTAGGCCCTTTTCAATGAATTGAAACATATCAATGTCTGTCATCAATTCTATTTTTATGTCAGTCATTTTAAGCATGGCGTCCCAAGATAAACCGGGAGATGTGAAATAGTGACACGGGTCCAGTTTATAGTACTCAAGGCATGTTTTTCTGAAGTTTTCAAATACATCAGCCAGTAGGAGTACATCTGTTTTAAGGTACAGGTCATGATAATCGCCCATATTTTCGATTGAGTATGTATTCCACACATTTTGAGCATGCGCATAGTCTTCATCTGATATATGCTCATCACTCAATATGCTGTAGAATTCTTGTTTTGACGGCAGCTTTTGGTTAAATTTATCGAAACTATCCATATAGTCATAAGGATAAACACCTTTTTGCGCCATCAAATTAAGATCCTTTCCCTTGAACTCTTGTGAGGTGTATTTTAAGGCTTCTTTTGGTAGATTGCCCACAAGTTTTTTCAAACTAGAGCTCATGAACTGGAAACTATCAATGAATGTCAAGTGATTGCCAAGCATGAAAGTCATATACTTCTCCATGTTATTTGGGATAGCATTGATATTCATTTGACAGTCTTCACCTTTCTTGTTTTTGTAAGTGTGCTTCTCAGCAATGGCTCCAATCTCCTGCATAATAAAATGACTATCATAGCCTCTTAGATTGTGAAATATGACTGGTATCTTTATTTCATCTGGGTTCACTCTGAGTTTCAGATTACAATCTTGGTGAGCAGAACCTGTGTACTTGCCGGTAATATGACAATGATCTCGAACTCGGATATCTTTGTCAGTGTATTTTTATCACAAATGTGACAAACTTTGGCTTTTCGGAATTTCTCTTCATCATCTTTTGTCATTTTCAATGGTCTGTTAAAATTTTTTTTCACAACATTCTTGCAATATTTGACTTCCTCCAGCATAGCTTCCATAAATTTGTACACAGCCTTTTCACCCCTGTATATTACTGCTGGTTTGCTGTATTTATCATCATAAAAACAAACAACTTTGTAACCATATCCACAGTCAGTATGCTTCTGATAGGCTTCAGTGTATGATTTATCATTGTTGGGTTGACAACCGTGTATTTTTTCAGTGATGGCCTCAAAATCAGCATAGATCACAAATGGTACCTGCTGTTGTTTATGAAAGTTGTTGAATTTCAGTATGTTGTTATCTTTGTTTGGCATTTTTATTGCCTGTGTGCCATTTACTTGCATGCAGTTGTCCTTGTGATCATTAAGAACCCTTTCAGAGCTGAAGCTTTGAAGACAGTGCATACAAAAGTGTTTTCTTTCTTTGTGCTTTGTTTGATTGTACATGAACTTATTGAAATCTTTGATTAGCACATAATGCTTGTTTTCATTTTCAGTCATTAGAAGCAGATTCAAGCAGTCTGCATATTTCTCTTTTGATACATATATTGGATATGGTTGTTTATCCTCATAACCGAAAACATTGATGTTGATCTCATTTTGTTTTTCAATCTTATTGTAATGTTTGGTAGTCACTGGAAATTCAATCCCTGTATAATCCAATTTTTCAATGTATTGTTTGTCTCATTTTTTAACCCTCTGTGGGTATTTCTCTTGTGGGTTCAAGTGTCTGATGTGACACCATCGGAAACATTCATTATCTTCATTTTTAATATTAATCAAACCCTTCGCACTGTTTCTGAGGAGCCTCTCATCGGTTGATATTTCACAACATTGAGATAATGACTATCAACTGAATCAACAGTCCAACCTGAACCTTCAGACACCCAAACTGCAATCTTATTCATTATTTGGTCTTTTGACAACTGTAGTGATTCAGTTACTTCCAGATTATTCACAATTGTTTGAGCTACACTGTTGAAATATGCGGTTTTGTATTCTATTGCTCCGTCAGTCATTTTTGCGAATGTTACCTTTAGCGTTTCAACAAATTTCAGTCCTTTCATTTCATTCAACAATTTTATAATATTATATGGAACAGCCTTTCTTGTGTTTTGCAGTTGCGCAAGCGGGTCTTTGTTATTTTTTATACTGATTTCATAAGACTTTGTGAAGCCCTTAAGGGCTTTCTCTGTTTGCTCTATCTTAGTCCTTGCTAATGGAACCGGTTTTTGAACTACCTTTTTCGTTCTGGGTGCCAGCACAGGCATTTGTTCTATTTCTTCCAACCATTCTTTTGGTGGAGCTGGTAATCTTTTCCTCTCAAAATAATCAACCAATTCTTTCACAGTTGGTCTTTTCGTCCTTGGGGCGGGAATTGGTCTTGTTCTTGGTTTAGGCACAGGTTTTGTGTCATCAACTATAATAACTTTAGGCTTTTTCTGCTGCTTCAACAGCAAATTGATGAGCTTAGATTTGCTCAATTTTTTAAGACTTTTCTTGTCCATATTACTACTAGTTTCGATAATTTTTTCCATTTATAATGTATCTATAGTTATTATTTCTTTAAAACATTTCCGTCTGCGTTTAAATATGGTTGAGAATTCAATTGATCCAATTACTGGATCCTTTTGAATTGTAATTATTGAAGAATATTTTTTTGATGTTTTTTTGTTTTAATATGACAAGATTTCCCTGCCATTGTGTAGTTACGTCCTGTCTTACATATGTTACAGTACCATTCTTTATTTAGCATGTACGATGTTTTATGATTCTTCCGTTCTTCTGCGGTGAATACTCTGGGCCTTCCTCGACCTCTTTTGACATTTTGATTCTCCATAATATATAGTTATATAAATTATTTTTTTAAATATCTTTCTCTTCTTGATAAGTATTTTATACTCTCCTCCATATGCTTAGTTATTTCATGAATCAAGTCTTCGAAACTATTGCTCATGATGTATCGGCATTTGTTTTTCTCATACATTAGCTTCATATCAGACTGTTTGTCTGACACTTTATACACACCTGTTGGGCTTTTAAATTCAAGACAAAGAGCATTGTATTTTCTTGTGGGATTCATCAGCATTAAATCACATTGTCCAGCCATATATCCTTTCTTATAACTTCTGATTCTCATGTTGGAATTTATTTGATTTTCACCAAGACCGACAATCATTAAAGCATCTTCATATTTTTTTTCTGATGAATGATACAATCTTGCAGTGTAGATCATTTTCACTTTCAATCATCAGCATGTTATTACTTCTATCATTAAACTGCTTGTAATATCCTTGTTTTCTGATTGATGGTAATACTTTCGATGTAACCCAATGTTTGAATTTTACTGCTTCCTGTTTTTTAGAGGACAGTATTAGTGAATAAATTCCAGATTCATTTATGAAGAAACATTTGAAAGTTTTTTCGGGGGTCTCAGCACGAGGGACCATTTTTGTCCCCCGTGAATTTATGCTGATTTTGTGGTCTCTTAAGATTTTATCATCCGATACAACATAATCTCTGATTGCTCTTTGTGGATTTTTATAGTCAAGAATTTTAGCAATGTCTCTTCCTCTGAACAAAACGTCATTTTTATCATCAACATAACAGTCTATTGACACATCTAATTCTTTATTATCGTAGGAATATTTTTGCATTTGTATATTATATTATAATAATTTATTTTTAATTGATTTTCGACCTGTGTTTAAATATAGTCAGGAATAATAATATTCTTGGCTACATATAATAGCAAATAACAGATATACTGTAGGTCTCCTTCACATATATGTTAGATAATTTTCTCTTTATAATATGTCTTTTAAATCCTTGAACGGTATCCAACTGTTGAAGTCATCACTATATCCCTTCCACTTCACCAAAGCTTGCTTCTTCTTGTAATCTCTGCGAATGACTTTATCAATACGGAATACATCCTGTCTGGCTTTCAATAATTCAGCTTCATAAAAACTCCCTTCAATATCTTCTCCTCTAAGATCTTTTAGTTTGTAAGTGATTGGATTAGTGTATTGGATTTTATCAACTGTAAACACTTCTTCAGTCCAATTTGGTGTATAGCCCTTGTCGAACACATTCCGTTTATACTTGGATATTCGGACCTTATCACCTATTTTAAATTTTGGTTTCTGTTTTAATGGCTCGATATCACCATACAAATTGAAGTAAACAGTTCCTTCATTCCTCTTATCAGATGCTTCAACGAGTGTCATCTTTGTGCTTGAATGTTTTGTGTTGTTGTACTGTTTCACTAATTTTGGTAACATGTCTAAATACTGTGTATTACCTTGAACAGTGAACTGCTTCCACATTTTGGACTTCATTGTCCTATTCCATCTTTCAACTACTGATGACTTCTCTTCATTCTCAGTTGAGTACATCTGTACACTATGTTTCTCTAGCAAGTCCTTCAAGTGTTTGTTGTAAAACTCTTTTCCCTTGTCGACCCATAAATACTGTGGTTTTCTGCCTTCCTTGAATATTGATTTGAATGCTTCAGTGACAGATTCACCTTTCTTATCCTTCAATGGGACAATCCAACCATATTTGCTGAAGACATCAATGACTATAAGAAGATATCGATAACCTTTATTCCATTTACTGAACTGTTGCATTTCAACTAGATCACTTGCCCATATTTCATCAATTTTATTTACAATCACACGCCGCCGAGTGAAATTTCGTTTTATGGGTGCATGTAATTCATCAGCTAGTTTTTCTTGCCAGTTTTCTTCACTCGACGGCTTTTTCCGTTTTTTGAAATGCCGAGACCAAGTTTCTGTTTTTTGTCAATTAAGAATCTGGCTGTTTGACCCCATTTTGGCATCTCACCATATGGTATTTGATCAAGTGACTCGACCATTGTTCTATCACAATCACCTTTATTTTTTCCCATATCATAACAAATATCATGGTAAGCTGCAATCTCATCTACTTTATTGTAAGGTAGGACATTCCATTTTGTAACCTCACCTGTATTTTTATCATACTCTAACTGTTTATCGAGGGGATTATAAGGTCCCATGTATTTATACTTCCCGGGTGTCCATCCACTTTTTGGTTTAGGAAGCTTGCCAATAACCTTATGAATGTCAATACCTTTGCCATAATCCAATCCCTTGATATCTGTTTTATAACGAATGTTTGGTCTCACTTTTGTTGACAGTTGATTTAAAGCTTCAGTCCCAACCTTTGTAATTATAGGCTTTGTGAGGGAAAGTCCTTTATCAATCAATTGCTTTTGCAGCTTTGGATTTCTCATTGCTTCAGAAGCATAATATCTTCCCATTTCTACACCTTTCTTTGCTAAATAAGGGACTCCATGTTCTAAGAATCCTGTTAGTGCGATATCTGCTGCCGAATCTAGTATGCCCGCCCCTTCAGACGGGCTAATCAGTTTCCCGATTTCTGACAAATTTAGTCTTTGTGATTCCACATTCAGCACAAGTACATTTCATCACAGTTCGACCATTTTTTGTCTTTTGATATCTTTCACTTCCTGGTACACATTCAGTGACTTTCTTCTGTTTCACACAATATGATTTTACCATTATACATATTGGTTAGATATTTTCTTTAAAAACTTGTTTCACTTCACATATTATTATAACATCTTCGCCGAATTGGTTCTTGAGTACTATCATTATCTTGTCATTACGAACTACAACAGGTGTTCCAACAACTTGCACAATAATTGTTTCCATATAATTCAGTTAGATATTTTCGAAGTAATCTATAATGAATCTGTGATTGACACTTGTGTCTGTGGGATCAAAATCAGCATTATGTATTGTGTTCAGAATCGATCTGCCTTTTTGTCTCTCGAGAAGATAGTACAAACACCAATATCCACACAAGACTGAATCTCTTTCTTGTATCTCATCTCCAGAGTATTCAAGTTGTTTTCCACTTGTAGCCATGTATTTCTGTACTTCTGTTGGCATCATTAAACCAAATGAGTCAAAGTATTCACAGTATTTATCCCCATTGCGATAACAAACCCAGTGAGTGCCAGGTCCAATCTTACTGTCAAGATTGACTATTCCACATTCATTGTTTTTGATTTGTCTCCTCGTCGGCAGATTGTCTCTTGAAAATACTCCTCTGAAATGTTTTATTCTAAGTTGTTTAACCCAATTGATTAAATCGAAGTTGGATAAGAGTTTGTTTACAAAATGGTTCCCAGAATTGGGATTGAATTAAATGGACTGTCTTTGCCTAACAGAAGCCCTTTTCCCTTTTTTTGTCTTTTTTTTTTTTCATTCCATAACCGATTGGAACGTGAACATCTAATGACCGTCTTGGACGGCTGCTTTCAACATGCAAACCTTTTCCAGTTAATTTTCTGATTGCTTCTATAGCCAAAGGAATTCCAATACTGGCGAGTATTGTTCCAATACCCTTTCCAGTCTGCGCTTTTGTTGGTTTGATAACAACGTCTCCACCATACTGCATTTTTTGAATAATATCTGCCATCTGTCTCGTATTCAATAAATTTCCTACATTCAATAATTGGGATAAATTGGCATTAGGAATAAGAAATCCTCCACTTTGTTTCTTCCCAAATAGTTTATCAACACCGAGACTTGCTAATGAAGAAAGAGCACCTGTAGCCAATGCTGGAGCCGCTTCAGCTACTGCTTTACCTGCATAAGGCAATAGTCTTGTTCCAATTGAAAAAAAGACTGGACCAAAGAGAACCTCCTTCTACAACTGCTTTTCTGATTTGATTTTTTGATATCTTGATGTCTGAACCTTTTCCTGATCTACTTGATTTAATCAGTTTGTTGATTTGTGTCTTAACAACATTAGTTGATCATTTCCGATAATTCACTATGCGACAACCTTATTGTTACAGGTGAATTTGTTGCATAAGCTTTTGCTAGCTTTTGTTTCTGACTTTTTGATAGTCTCACACCATGTGGATGATAAGTAGTCATATAATATATGTTTATACTAAATTGTATTTAATACAAACAATCATTTAATTTAATTATTTAATTTATTTAATTTACATTGATCTCAGAATTCATTTTCCATCAGTCTTTCTCATCTCAATATCCTGCTCATAGAGGACCAATACATACACACTGTAATCAGCATTTGTTCCATCACTCAAAGTGTATTTGAAAGTCAGTTTTGTCATTCCATCTTTTATGTCCTGCTTCTGTTTTGTCAGATCAAAGTAAATGAAAGGGAATATTGTACCAAAGTTTCCTCTTGTGAGAAGGGTACTTTCACTGAAATCATTTACAGCTTGAACATATTTCAAAACATCTCTAAATACTCTTGTTGGTTCTGTTGAGGGTTTATAATGAACCTCTGGATAATCATTTCCATTGCCAACCTCAAGATAACAATCATTCAAAGTTCGGTTATTTGCAACTGAAAAGGTGTTATAGAGAAATTTATTGGCTGTCTGAGACGAATCATTGGCATCATTGATGATGAATACAAAAACATGCCTGGGTTTGTTTATTCCTGTGGAAATACGGAAATTGGCAGTCTGTTGTCTTGTTGAATTGCCTCTCTCAACCATTTCTCTCATGTAAGTCCACTTTCTGTTGTCAAGATACTTGCTCATGTATAAGGACTTTCCCGCAGAATTGAAAATAATACGAGGAACAATTAGCTGGAATTTAGTTAGTACCACACGACATTCATCAGTAGCTTGCCAAATCATATTGTCATCACTCTCAAGTGTCAGATTCACCTCTACTTTTGAGTTAGGCATGAGTTCATCCCAAAAGCTCTTGAAAAAACCGTATCTGTTCAATGCTATCTTTGCATTTATTTCACCACCATCATTAAGCAAAGCTTTACGATCTGAGAATCCTTTGTTATAAGCAGCTTGTGCCACTCTGTTTTCAGCACCTCTGCTGGTGTCAAGATAGAAGAACTCATTGGTTCCCTGACTTACAGCATAACCCTGTGAATACTCAAGCAACGACTTAATATTTGTGGCTTGGTTTGCATCACGGCATTCATAAACATCAATACCATTCATTTTTACATTAATGGTGTTAATAAGAGCGTGAACTGAATTAACAATACCATTTCGATCTGCAGCAGCAATGTTAGCTCCATCTGCAAGCTTATTTTCTTTGAAAATAACATTAAAACGGGCATTATACCAGTCAAATGGTGTAGTCTCTCCACTGTTATCAACAACGAAACGGTAACCTGTTTTCCTCTGATGAGCATTATTTGCTACTACAGTAATAAGTGCTGTCTCTAGTTCGAACACTACATCTTCATATCTTTCGATATATTTTGAGTCACGATAGTTTGACATATATTATTGTGTTAGATAAAAGTTATTTTATTTTACGAGGTCTGCCTCTCTTTCTTTTGATTAAACCACCAGTCTGGCTCACACTCTCAGTTCCACTCTTGTTTCCACTTTTTCCCTTTTTCAAAAGTTCTATGATTTTGTTACCAGCTTTTTTGCCAGCATGTTCACCAATTGTTGTGGCTGCTTTTTTTCCAGCTGTTTTGATCATATCAGTCACAACACCTTCACCATGTTGTTCATATTTCTTAAACTCAAACCGTTTCATATACTATTAGGTTTTATAATTCCACACCTCTCAAGAATAACTCAATATACCAATCTATCCCATTTAAATCAACTGGCTGTCTAGAAGAATCAGTGACATAAAAACGTATTGAGCTGATTGTATGTGTTGAGACAGGATTCCATGAAAGAAAACGAGGTTTGTAAGTGAAAGGTAAACTTCTGACGAGATCTGTGACTGGAATAACAGCGATTGTATTTGTGCTATTGCCATCAACAATGCTATCTATCACCATATCACAATTGATATAAATTTCATCTACTCCTCTTGTAATATCAGGTAGATTTGTTCCATATTCTGTGGCTGAAACTAATTTTGAATCGAAACCGATAAGTTTTCTGAAATCAAGATTTCTCAGATCCACTCGATAGTTTTCATTAAGTTCAATCAAAATGCGATATGTTGACAAAACGAAATACATGTTAATACCATACATGAATTTTGATTTGTCTGTTTCAGATGGATTCAGTACATGGCTATTTTTACTCATATACTCATGAATGTAACTATTGATATCGTCGTATGAATACATCCCGTCAACGAATGTTATTGTTTCCAGTTTGCACCTTTCTCGTGGCTATATTTCATTTGATTATTCCCAAAAATATCTCTGATATTGTACCAACTGTATGTCATATTGATAACATTCACAGCCATTTCATATTTCAAATCATTCGTTAATTTAAGAGGTGTATTGAATCTTTTTTCAAAATCATGACTCTTGCTGACACCAATTTTGTCTCTGTTTTTACTGTTGAATCGTAATGAAATTTCTGTCATATACTTTTACATTAGATATTTCATCATTATTTTATCCAACTCACCGGTTTTCAGGATTCCCAGTCTGTTCAATGTATGCAATATTTTGTGAATTCATTTTGAACATTTTTGCTGTTGTTGCCGGCTGAAATAGACCCACCAAGTAACTGCAGTCTTGAAAGCATGTCACCCAAAAATGCATCCCTTGAACCCATTGCACCTCTTCTCCTTCCCATGCCTGAACCAATAGTTTGTGCACCTTCCTTAACAGTTTCCATTCTTTTTCGGTACTTTTTGCATTAGTTTGATCCTTTGAGTCAATTCATATATCTTTTCTTTATTTTTATCCCTATTTGTTTTGGTTGTTGATAGATGAGCTTTTTGTCTTCCAAGTTGTCTGGTTATTTCACCAATATTTTTGTTATACTTGTCGATGTCGATTGTACCATCCATTATCCTATTTAAAATTGTTGTTGGAGGAGACAATTCATATTCCTGTAATACCTTAACCTCATCAAGTGAGAAACCTTTATCAAGATTTGACTTGTACTTTGGTTCTGTTTCAGTCATCATTGCTGGTTTGTAATCAATTGGTAATGTTGTTTTCACAGGTACTGATTCAGGTAACGTGTTTAATAGCATAAGATCTTCAAAACCGGATGTCAAGGCTTTTTGATTCTTTTTCAACTGTTCAATAACTTCATCCTGTTTTTTGTCAACACTTTCTTTCACACTCTTCTGGACATCAATTACAGGGTTTCAGCAATTCTGATGTTGTATCATATGCATCCTGTTTTCTGTATTCATAAGTCTTGATAACATCACGAACTTCTCTTGTTTTATTTCCAGCTTCAATTCCACTTTTAAGAAGCCTTTTCATACGTTCTATATCCATATACAATTGTGTTAGACTAATCTAAACTATTAACATATGGAAATTCCAAAATTATGATATCATTCAGAATTCAAATAATTCATTCAGACAGTTGTATCCGTATATGCCAAAAGATACATTTAGAATGTTATTGGCTGGTAATTCTGGATCTGGAAAGACAACATTGTTCATGCATTCTGATTATGGAACGTTGGTCTATTATGATCAGATACATCTTTATGCAAAAAAATTTCGATCAAGACAAGTACAAATATCTTCGGAAAGTAATGGATGAAATAAGCGGTCACATTGGATATCCTGCCTTGGTTTGCAGTCAAGAAGAGATATTGCCAGTTGAACAAATAAAAGACACAAGATTTGCAGCGATTGGTTGTTTTTGATGATTTTGTCACTGCGACAAGAAACAAGATCAGATAATCAGCTATTTTCATTCAGGGAAGACACAAGAACTGTTCAGTCAATATATCTCACACAATCATTCTATGGCTGTCCAAAATCAATCAGACTCAATTGCAGTCACTTCTGCCTTTATGATTTCCCATCCACAAGAGAAAGAAACTTGATTGCACAAGAACTTGGAATAGACAAGAAGAAATACATTGAAGCCACCAAGAAACCATATTCCTTCTGTTATGTTGACAAGCCGATGAAGACAATCAAGAGAAATTTTTATGGTGCAGTTTAATCTAATCTAATATTATATGGCAACATACAATCCTTGTCCAAATACATATGAAATGATTCCTACAAAAGGTAAAAAAAAAACAATGGCAACAATGGCAACAATGGCAACAATGACAACAATGACAACAATGACAACAATGGCAACAATGACAACAATGGCAACAATGACAACAATGGCAACAATGGTAATTGATAGAACAAACTTTCTATGTTGTCTAATCTAATATTATATGGGAGTTTTTAATTCTCCACAAGATCAAGATAAAACAAAAACTGGTGAAAGAGGTCCAGCAGGTCCAATTGGTCCCAAAGGTGAAAAAGGTGATAGAGGTCGAAAAGGTAATACAGGTGCAATTGGTCCACAAGGAGCTACTGGAGCCGTTGGTCCCAAAGGTGATGGATTCAAATTAACACAAGATGGTAATTATGACATTGAAAACAAAAAAATTAGTAATGTAGCAGACCCAACTTCTGACAAAGATGCCACCAATGTGAGATATGTCAATGATTCTGTGTTGTCAATTGAAGGAACAAGATTGAACCCATTCAAATTCCTTCTTGAAGATATATCAAAAACAACTATTCTTAGAAATGCAAATGATCTCAAATTGGAAAATTTTAATAAAAGCCCTTACTCAATAAATAAAAAAGCCTTGTCTTTTGTTATTCCTACTGCTGGTCTTACAACTGTTCTTCGTTTTGATCTGACACAATTGGAAGTTTCAAAGTACACTTTAGTTGTTGAGTTTTATACTGATGGTAACCCAAATAATGCAACAGTCGATGCGACAATCTGTCATCTAATTTAATTGAAAGAAAGGATTCAATAAAAAGAGCATTTCCAAAGACTCATCTTGTTGATGGTTATCTTAAGAGAATATTTTCCTTGAAAAAACAAGTCAAGGAGCTACATCAATGGAATTATTGTTGATCTCACCATATTTATCAAATAATGCCAAACATCATGTCATAGTTTATGGTGTTTATGGATTTTCTAATATCATTTTATCACATATTCACGACCAGCTTTTGAAATAGAAGAAGGGAGAATTGTATTTAATAATGAGGTTAAAATGAGTTTTCATAGAATAGTTAATGTCGGACGCCCTATACTTCCACAAGACAGCGCAACTAAAAAATACGTTGATGATGGTGTAATAGGTAAAGCGGATAAAACATATCTCAATAATAACTTTGTGAAAAAAGATGGAAGTGTTGCAATGACTGGTGATCTTGACATGGGCAACAATAAAATAACAAATATACCATTCCCTAGCTTATCATCTCCAGTCAATAGTTATGATGCGGTGAATTTTGGTTTTGTTGTACAAAATATACAAGGTATCAGAGCAAACACATTATTATTGAATGGAACAAACCCGATGACTGGTGATCTAAACATGGGTGACAACAAAATTACAAATGTAGCAGCGCCAACAGCAAACAATGATACAGTCACAAAGGGGTATGTTGATACTGAAATTGCTGGAATTACTGGCATTGATGTTTCACCATTTCTTAAAAATGATGGAAGTGTTGCAATGACCGGTGATCTTGTCATGGGTGACAATAAAATAACAAATGTTGGATCTCCAAACTCTGATAAAGATTCTGCCAACAAAAAGTATGTTGATGACCTTGTTTTTTCAGTATCAGGAGCTCAACGCAACCCATTCGCTTTTCTGTTAAAAGACATATCCAAGTCTTCTGCAGTCAGTGGTGTGGAAAACCTTCAAATTGAGAATTTTAACAGATCACCATACCACATAAACAAGTCGTCATTGTCTTTTTTCATTAAACGAAGTGGCAACTTTACATCCAAAATTCGTTTTAATGTGACATCTTTAAGAAATGGACAGTATACATTTGTTACTGAGTTTTTCTCACCCTCCAACCCTCAAAATGCAACAATTGATTTATTCATTCCAACTGTAAATATACGAGATGCGGGACAGCCATTTCAAAAACCTTTTCCCCAAACTCCACACGTTGATGGTTACATGAAAAAACTTTTCCAGATAGAAAAAACAAGTGGTGGTCAAGCGGCGATTGAGGTGGAACTTTCCAGCACAGCTCCTGCGTCTAACACCAAAACACATATTATCGTTTATGGGGCCTATGGCTATCATACCAATTTGTCTTACTTTCTCCATGACCCGGCTTATGAAATTGAAAACGGCCATGTTGCATTTGGCAGTAATATTGACATGAAACTAAACAGAATCCTCAACCTGCAGGATAACCCTCAAACCCACAAGATGCTGTAAACAAAAGTTATGTGGACCAGAGGTTGCAAACCAAACTCGATACGATTGCACAACAAAATCTAAATATGAACAACAATGCCATAACTGATCTTGCTCCACCCGTCAACGCAGACGATGCGGTGACAAAAATTTATACTGACGAATATTTTCTCCGACGAGACGGTTCGACTGCAATGTATGGCGATTTGTCGATGGGTGGAAATAAAGTGACGAATTTAGCGGATGTGGTGAATGAAACTGATGCAGTGAACTTTAGAGTTTTAAATCGAGCTTCACAAACCATTAGAGCAAACACTTTATTATTGAATGGAACAAATGCGATGGCAGCGGATATGAAACTTGGAGGGCATAAAATCGTTGACTTAAAAGAAGGAAAAAATAAAACCGATGCCGTAAATTTAGATCAATTAGAAAAAAGTCATATTTCATCTGCTTCTCATCCAAAGAATGCTTTCAAATATTTGATGAATGATATCGATGAAATTAGCACTGAATATGGCTTGACAGTTAATGGATATGTCAATTTACCTCGTTCGCCACATTTGATTTCAAAAAAGGTCATTGATGTAGACTTGAATAAAGAAGCTAATCATATATACAGAGCTAGAATTGGTTTTAATATGTACACAATAAATGATGGAAAATACACTTTTATCCTCGAATGGCTATTTCCTGATTATGAAGGAATCAGTCTTAGTAGTGTAACATTCAGTGCAACTGGTGGAATTACAATTCATAAAACTGTAGGGAGAAAATTTGATAACAGAAATGAAGATCATTCGAGATATTTATTATGGATTGAAAAACCTTCAGTAACTTCACCACCTGAATATTTATATTGTACAATACATATTAATGCTAACCCAACTTATCCAAATAAGTACAAAGTTCATTGTGTTGCATATGTATTGATTTTGAAGCTGTAGACGTTCCATCAAGTGTTTATGACTTCACAGAAGCTTATAAAATCGTGAATGAAAAAATACAATTACAAACTGATTTAGATTTGAATGGTTTTGATGTGAAAGAAAATGAAAATTGGTTGTTTGGTGGAGACAATGGTGAATTGACAATGCTAAATAATATTAATATGAACTTATCTGATAAAAGAGGCTAAACTTGGTGGTGATTTAAATCTGAATGGCTATAGAATTCATAACAGTGGTTTAAATCTTTTTCGTTCAAGTGTCACAGGTGTAATCATGGAAACAGCTTTCGATTTGGGTGGATTTGCTCTTTACAGGCCGAAATTAGGAGGTGATCTAAATTTGAATGGGAATGGAATAATCGGTCAAATACAATATTTAAATTGCTCTGTCAAAGCCAAACAAGGACATAATAAGAATGCTTTAAAGCCTGTATTGATAAATGGCTCTGATTTTTTAGTCATTCATAACAATAACTTTTATATTAAGAAAATGTATATCATACAAGGAACAAAACCCGGAATATTTTATTTCAAGACAAAAGCTGAAGGTGGTGGGCCTTTGCCATTACCAGCAACTGTTTATGAACACAGACAATCTTCTTTAAGTAGAAACATCACAACGGTTAACGTCAACAAATCATTATCGAGAGGCTATCTTATAATTGACTATTCACATCCCAATAGTAGAGAATTTGATACAGCATTCACACTTGAAGTGGTCATGAATTAATCTAAAATAATATTATATGGGTGTATTCAATCAAGATAATACAAGAACTGGTAAAACAGGCCCAAAAGGTGATAGAGGTGATGCTGGTGCAATTGGTCCTAAAGGTGATAAAGGAATTGGTTTTACATTAACACAAGATGGTCACTATGATCTTGGAAACAAACAATTGACTAATGTAGCAACACCAATTTCAAATAATCACACAGCTACAAAGGAGTACGTTGATACAGAAATTGCTGCCCTTGATTTTTCTCCATTTCTTAAAAAGGATGATTACAATGACCGGCAACATTGATATTGGAGGAAATAAAATAACTAATGTTGATAAAGGAACATCAGATGATGATTGTGTAACAAAAAAAAACAACTAGATTTGAAGTTAGATAGAGCAACTTTTGTTATTTCAAATTCACTGCCTGGTATACCTGTTCTTGATGGAATTTCAATTGCTTTGATACCATCTCTGTCTGTATTGACAACTGATGCTGATGATAGAGTTTCTAGTTGGCTGGATCCTGTTAATAATGTCACTTTTACACAAACTTCTAATTCGAAAAAAACATTGTTACTGAGAGATTCAGTCAAGAAAAAGTTTTTCATACGTTTTGATGGCAGTGATGACTACTTGGAGAACAGTTCATTTGATGTTTCTAAAGTTGCTGGACGGAGTGGAAATCCTTGTACTGTTATAATCATTGCAAACACAAAACAAACAAAATATCAATCACAATTTCAATGGGGTAAGGGTGCTGTTAGATTTGGTGTTCATCTGCCTTGGATTAATGGAGCATGTTATATTGATTTCGGTTCTACATCAAATGGAAGACTTGCTGTTTCTTCTTTGGCTAATCTGACGGGAAATATTGAAGTTTTTACTGTTCGAGTTGATGGTCATAATATCGAATTTTTCAGAGGTATTTCATCAATGACACCAGTTGGAACAGGATCAATTTCAGCAACATTGACTGGTAGTGCACAAGAAATGTTTATTGGTTGTCAAGTTCATACAGATGGTTCTGCAATTAATTTTTGTGAAATGGACCTTTATGCTTTTGCTGTTTGGCAGAAATCACTAACTAACCAAGAACTGAGAAATATGTATCGTTTCATTGAAGATTATTTTGATCTTCAAATTATATAATTGATTATTATATGATGAAAGACATTATTAAATACGTGAAATATTTATTCAAAGATACTAAAAAACAATATCCATACATTAATGAATCAATTTTGAAATCAGCTATGGTTTACCAATATTTGTATCACAAGCATTTCAATAAATTAATTACAATTTGTGACATTTTACATGAGCATAATGATATTGGACTTATCGGCCCAGGTAGTGGTTGCTTGACATATTTCTTGGAACATACTCTTGGTTGGATTGATACATTACAAACACATGGTATACTTCATGATGCTTATGGAAGATTTTATAACAGTTATTCATTAGATCGGGGATATTGTTATGCCATATCTAAGCACCTCACAACAAAGCGAAGAAAAAGATCTCCATTATGCGGCCAGATGTCAGGAATACTGTATTGTATTTTTAATAGAATTATTATATAAATGATATATATGTCAGTCAAACGTAAGAATATATTCAACTGGAATCATATTTGAGATGAATTAACAGAAGATCAGGTAAATGAATTAAAATCCTATTACCGAACATATCACAGAAAGTGTTGGGCTCATAAACAGGCGGTTAAACGGTTCAAAAAAATGGAAATTACTGGGGAATTCCTTTTCTATCATCTTTGCAACTGGAGGTCTCGCCACAAGCGTTGCAACAGGTGGTGTAAGTTTGGTAGCCATCAGTACAGTAGCACTTTTGATACAAGGGTGGATCAAGCATAAAAACCTAGATTTGAAAATCCAAAATTGCACATATGCTTATCAAAGCTATCAACATCTACTCAATTCAATAAAAGACAAGTTGAGAAGTGGTGATTTTGATGCTTCAAGTATACAAATCTCAATGAAGAATATCGATGATTATGTGACTGATAATAGTCCAATTATTGATAAGTACTTACTGAAATATGATCAAAAATTCACTGCTTGATAATACGAATAATCTTATCAAATCTCAACAATAGAATCTCAACCCAATATTGATCATAAAATCCAAGCGTCTTTTTTGATCTAGTAACTTTTATTTCATCAAATGGAAGATCAAGCATTAAAAATATTTGCTTAAGCATAAATTTCGTACTTATCATCCTTTTACGATTCTTATTCACCAAAGGAAGGACAGTGTCTATCTCTTCGAATATTTTCAATATTTTACTCTTATCTTTTACAGAAATTTGAAATCTATTCTTGCGACATATACCATTTATCACATTTTCAATATGGTACTTCCGGTGATATACAGATTTTCGCTTTATTTTATACATATTATTATGAAAGTCAACGTACTCCTTACAATAGTCATAGCCGTGGACTGAACCACAATTTAGACAAACATTTTCACCATCATCATTAAACATTTTCTGTTTATCACAGCAAGGTGCTTTCACACTTTTAACAACTTTGACCAATAGCTGATCCATAAAGGACATGTCAACTCCCCCATATTCTTCAATTCATTGTGGATTACTAAATTACAACTCATCTATATTATTATATGAGATATTATTTCTTTATGCAACTAACACATGACGTCACGTGAGAAATAATAGCTATAGGTGATGACTCATTTCCTGTTTTTCCGAGAATGTCACGCTTGGTGATTTTTCCGAGAAAGTCACGCATTTTAATAAACTATAGTTTTTCCAAAATACGAGATCATTTTGCTAAAACAGCCCCTAAATTAATTTTTGATCTGGTACTCCCAAACACTATACTACTTCCTGCGTACTCCCTTTGTCTTGTGTTTGGTCAAACATTGTCTGTTTTCCTGCTAGCAGAGGTTTCTCGCCCAAGGAAATTTTTTTATCGGCTAGTCACCCAAAGTTATGTTTGTCAAACACTATGTTCAGGAAAATGTTTGATCGTTTAGCGGGGGCTTTAGTATTACTTGTGTTTTGCGCAAAGAACACAATTTCAGCAACTTCTGAAAACACAAATAATATCAATTCTTAATTTTTGTCGGCCCAGTGTGATTACCTATCCAATCATCGGTTTGTTTTCCTTTTTCTCTTTTCTCCGATATTTAAGCTTATGTCAAAATTGCTTAACAATTTTATTAACTTGCTACGAAATTGTCACTTGTCTATTTTCCCTACCTTCTCCAAAGAAACCTACAAACCTAAGCATCGTCAGTGAATTTGTTTTCTTGTAATGTTTTGTTATTCTGTGGTTTGTGAATCGTTGACTGCTCTAAACGATCACGTTCATACTCTACGGACCGTTATGTAAAAATTTAAGATTGCTTAGTAATTTTTCTAGCTTACTAGAAGCTTACTTGTCAACTTTCTTCACCCTTTCCAAGAGTCTTCGAACAAACATAGGCGTCCAGTTGTTTTGGAATGTTTTAATGTTTTGACGTTTTTGAACCACGGTCGATTCCTGTTGACTGCTCTAAACACAAAATATTGGCGCAAGGAAGCCATGCGAAGTAGCTCAATACCAGTAAATAAAAAACAATGGAGCTCCGCTTTTAGGCTTGGCTAAATATATATATATTATCCTTATAATAATCATAATAAACTAACATGGCGGCCGTACTCCTCCTGGCCAACCTGACAAGCTAGTTTACAGCGTACGTCTTTGATACTGGACATTCCTTTTTCTGCCAATTGACACCTGTCAAAACAAGGTGTCCGCTGACCAATGTCACGTGACCATATCGCGGGTTCAACTTAAGACCTCATTGAGGTCAGCTGTTTTTTGTGAAGTTGACCGCTGAGCAGGTACTTGCTTTCGATTGGATCGCAGGCTCAAGTCAGGTGTGGGACACCCAAACCAAACCGAGGCTTAATTTTTCTCGCTCTTTGTGCGGCTCGTAATTTCACATTCCGTTGGTTTCTTCATTTTGAGCAAAACAAATTGGCGTAAAAACTTAAAAATCAAGAACTTGTCAAAAGATACTCCGAAAGGTGAGTTTTCAAGTGATGAAAGGAAGAGCGAAAGATTTTTCTCAAGAAAAGCTTCAAACTTGAATCGATTGTGCAGTTGAAAACAGTATAATTCAACGCTTCAAGGGCTTTCACGTTACCGCGGCATCTTGCGTCTCATCACCAAGAAAGGTGAGTTAACAGTTCACCTGTATTAATGGGAGGAACGAGTAGCTCAAACTCTGTGAAAGAAGCTCTTTCTTTGAATAAACCGTTTGCTATTTTTGCAGATGCTTGTTTTTACTTTACTGAGAAACCTCTACTGTGGAAACCTCTTCAACACAGGACAGTGAGGTAAATTAAATAAATACAAGCTTAACATTTGGTTTAATCGTTGTTACTTTTGTTTAGGAATGAAACTTTTATTTTTCTCTCGAATGGATATAAATAACAATCCTCTTTACCCGTTTTGGACGCAAATAAATAGTTGAATTGTTTGTTTGTTTTGTTACGTTGTTTTCTTTGCAAGGGAACGAGTGCTTTTACTCGGCTTGGCTGACTGTTTTTCGACCTTGGTGCCTCAACAGCGTTAAGAAACTTTTGCCCTTACCTTATTAACACGTATCGCAATGAGTCCTCGTAAAATTAACGATTAAAGGCGGAAACTCAAGCTCGAGTAAAAAAAAGCCGATCAAATTCATGTGCAAATTGTGCGCGTCTGAAAATCTGACATAAAGTTGTCAAAATGCTGTCAAAAATGTCAAAAACCAGCACGCTTCACTCGTCATTGAAAAAAAGTTTTAGAGATGTTCGTCGAAAGTGGCCGGTAAAGAGCAACTACGAGTTTCGTCGTCTATAAGCATGTCGTATTACTTTGTTTGAACGGTAAGAATCAGCGTTTGGATTTTAAAAACAGCGAAATGGGTTCACTAGCTGGCTGGCTTTGATGGATTTTTATAGTGGACGGTTCTGCGAGTGAAATGCTGGTGTTGTTTGGCAAGCGCTTTCTTCGTTAACTGGATGATGTTTTGCCACTGAGAATCATTAATTGAAGAAGGTTCTTCGGAAGACATGGGAAGTAACAGTAAAACTATCAAAGCATTTTAATGTTTTGTGTTAGCCAAGGAAGGATTTTGTGGGCAATGGCGCTATTATTCAGCTCTGTCGCGTTCCGAGTGATTGCTGCCTCAGTGATTCCTGTTGACTGCTCTAAAAGATCAGGTACGGACCTCTTTTTTGTCTTTTCTACGGACATTTAGCTTAATCAGTACAAGCTATTTTTATTACTAGTTAGTACTGCTAATTTCTCCACCTTCTCCTTCTTCGAACAAACTATTTTTATTGCTAGTTAGTACTGTTAATTTCTCCACCTTCTCCTTCTTCGAGCAAACACTCGCATCGTACTTTGCGTCGCTTGTAGTTTTTTTTTGTTTTTGTTTTATCCGCTTTGAATTCCCTTACGCATTCTCTCGAATGGATATAAATAACAATCCTCTTTACTCGTTTTGAACGCAAATAAATAGTTGAATTGTTTGGTTGTTTTGTTACGTTGTTTTCTTTGCAAGGGAACGAGTGCTTTTACTCGGCTTGGCTGACTGTTTTTCGACAGTAGTTAGGACTCAAGAATGTCTGTCTTTTTTGCAAACGTTTGCTATCGAAAACTTTTCGTTTTCCCTGCTGCTGCTCAATTGTTTTGGACACAAATTAAACTGGCCCAAACAAAAGCCATGCGACGTTGCTCGGGGAGAGTGTGCAGTAGTATAGTACTTGGGGTCCTAGCGCATTTTTCCACAGCAGCGCATTTTCCAATTTTGCGCCGTAAAATTTAACAGCGCATTTTTCCCAAAGTCAAGGTCAAATCTAAAATTAGCGTTTTCTCCCAGAATACTTCAATATTTTAGGCATCAGGATGATGAATGAAAGAATTGAGTAGTATTCGTCGAGAAACGGCTGATTTCAATATTCTAAGCGGAATGAGCATATTTGAGTAGTATTCGTCGAGAAACAGCTAATTTCAACATTCTAAGCGATAATTAGTATATATGAGCAGTATTCAGGTAGAACGGCATTTTCCCATTTTCCAAGGTCATCTATTTAAGTACTTTATGATATAAAAAACACTTAAAGAAATGTCGCTATAAGTCAAATGGAGAATGACGAAAGAAAGAAATCTCCGGGCCTTGGAAAAGCCCTCTCAAATCAGGTCAGGTAGCCAGATGGTAAATGGCCTGAGTCAGAAAAATATTGGATCAGGTAGCCAGATGGTAAATGATCCGAGTCAAAAAAATATATATCTTAATAGTATAGACATGGAAAATAGAAATAGTATTTTCAAAGAATTATTGAAAAGATTAGGCCGTATGGATGTTGGTGAGATGAGGCGATTAGTTAGTCTCGCTGATAACATCAAAAAGCAGAAGCCAATTCCAGCACCTCGCAAGAGTGTGAAGCAGATGGTTAAAGATTATGAAGACAACATAATTCTTCCACCACCACAATTTAGAGATAGACCAGTACCAAAACCAAGAACTAAAAAACTAGCCCCAATACCAGAACCAAGAACTAAGATAGAGCAAACAGATAAAGCTCTCAAAGGATACAGCAAATCATTTCAAATAGATATCAAAAATTACAAAGACCCGCTATTACAACTGCAAAAACACAAGAAAGGCTGTAGCGTACCGTCTTGTAAGTTTACTAAAATCAATGAAAGGACTGAAATTCGTTGAAACACTAAAGGTAACATTCAGAAAATGTCTGATGGTGAAATAATACATAAAACAGCCTTTTTCAACAGTCCACCTCAAACAATTATAAATAATCTCCAGATCAGTGAATCACTTCAAGCGTCAAAACAAAATATATTAAATAAGATTGCAGTTTGGATTTCAGAAGGATCTGGCTGGGTTGTGGAATCAGTCGACAAGCATTTTCTAAAATGTTGTAATATATCAGCCAATGAAAGGCTCATCATATATCAAACTACCCCCAGAATTAATGAATAAAATGAAGGGATTGATTAACATGAAGAATAAAGACAATGAATGCTTCAGATGGTGCCACATCAGACATTTGAATCCACAAGATAAAGACCCTCAGAGAATAAAAAAATCTGATAGACAACATATTAATACGTTAGATTATTCTGGCGTTGAATTCCCCGTCACAACTAAACAGTACAACAAGATAGAAAAACAAAATGAGATCAACATCAATGTATTTGGTTATGAAAACAAACAACCATATCCAATTTACGTTTCAAAAGAAAAGTATGAAAGACTGTTTGAATCTTCTATTGATTACAGAAAATGAAAACAAACACTACGTTTTAATCAAAGATTTCAAAAGGTTTATGTATAATCAAACAAAGCACAAAGAAAGAAAACACTTTTGCATGCACTGCCTACAATGTTTCAGCTCAGAAAGAGTCTTGAATGATCATGTGGACAACTGCATACTGGTTAATGGCACACAAGCAATAAAGATGCCAAACAAAGACAATAATATTCTAAAATTCATCAACTTCCATAAACAACAGCAAGTACCATTTGTAATCTATGCTGATTTTGAGGCTTTAACTGAGAAATACACGGTTGCCAACCCAACAATGATAAATCATACACTGAAGCCTATCAGAAGCATACTGATTGTGGATATGGTTACAAGGTTGTTTGTTGTTATGATGATAAATACAGCAAGCCAATACAAATATACAGGGGTGAAAAGGCTGTATACAAATTCATGGAAGCTATGTTAGAGGAAGTTAAATATTGCAAGAAGATTGTTAAAGAATTCAACAAAACCATTGAAAATGACTGAGGATGATGAAGAGAAATTCCAAAAAGCCAAAGAATGTCACATTTGTGATAAAAAATACACTGAAAAGGATATTAGAGTCCGAGATCATTGTCACATCACTGGTAAATACAGAGGTTCTGCTCACCAAGATTGTAATCTGAAACTTAGAGTCAATCCAGAAGAAGTGAAGATACCTGTTATATTTCACAATCTAAGAGGTTATGATAGTCATTTTATTATGCAGGAGATTGGAGCCATTGTCAAGAAACACACATTCACAAATAAAAAAGGTGAAAACTGTCAAATGAACATCAATGCTATCCCAAATAACATGGAGAAGTATATGGCTTTCATGCTTGGCAATCACTTGACCTTTCTTGATAGTTTCCAGTTCATGAGCTCCAGTTTGGAAAAACTTGTAGGCAATCTACCAAAAGAAGCCTTAAAATACACCTCACAAGAGTTCAAGGGAAACGATCTTAATCTGATAGCACAGAAAGGTGTTTATCCATACGACTACATGGACAGTTTTGATAAATTCAATCAGAAGCTGCCCTCAAAAGAAGAATTCTATAGCATACTGAGTGATACGCATATATCAGATGAAGACTATACACATGCTCAGACTGTCTGGAATACATTCTCCTTAAACAACATGGGTGAGTATCCATGATCTGTACCTCAAAACAGACGTACTCCTGTTGGCTGATGTATTTGAGAACTTCAGAAGAACATGTCTCGTGTACTACAAACTGGATCCGTGTCACTACTTCACATCTCCTGGTTTGTCATGGGATGCTATGCTGAAGATGACTGATATCAAACTGGAATTAATGACTGACATTGATATGTTTCAGTTCATTGAGAAGGGTATGCGAGGTGGTATCAGCTATATTGCAAATCGTTACGGTAAAGCTAATAATAAATACATGAAGAAGTATGATGAGAAGGCGCCCTCAAAGTACATCATGTATCTTGATGCTAATAATCTATACGGTTGGGCAATGAGTCATACCTTCCAACAGGCGGATTCAAATGGATGACTGAGAATAAAATAAATAATCTCAACCTGGCTAAATACAAAGAAGACAGCAATAAGGGTTTTGATTCTGGAAGTTGATCTGGAATACCCCAGGAGTTGCATGATCTGCATAATGATTACCCGCTTGGACCAGAGAAGGTGAAAGTAACTGGAGACATGCTTTCAGATTACTGTAAAGACATAGCAGAGAAATACAATATATCGACTGTTTGGTACATAAACTGATGCCAACATTAAGCAACAAAGAGAAGTATGTTCTGCATTACAGGAACCTCCAATTATACACAGACTTGGGTTTGAAGGTAACAAAAAATCCATAGAGTGCTAGAGTTTCAAACAATCCCCTTGGCTGAGACAGTACATTGATTTCAATACACAGAAAAGAACTAATGCCAAGAATGCTTTCGAGAAAGATTTCTTCAAGTTGATGAATAACTCAGTATTCGGCAAAACTATGGAAAATCTCAGAAAGAGAGTAGATGTCAGATTGGTGACTGATGAGAAGAAGCTATTGAAATTAGCCAGTAACCAACTTATGTTAGCAGTAAGATATTCAATGAAAATCTGGTAGCAGTGCATAAGATCAAAGAACACTAACTCTAACAGGCCGGCATATGTAGGATGTGTATTCTTGATCTCAGTAAGACGCTTATGTATGATTTCCATTCCAACTACATTAAACAAAAGTACGGTAATAAGGCTAAGCTGCTCTTCACTGACACGGACAGTTTGACATATGAAATTGAAGCTGAAGATGTCTACAGGGATTTCTGGAATGATAAAGATAAATTCGATAACAGTGACTATCCTGAAAGCTCGCCATTCTCCGATAAGACCAATAAGAAAGTGATTGGTAAGATGAAAGATGAGGCTGCTGGAGTCCCAATATGTGAATTCGTAGGGCTGAGATCAAAGATGTATAGCTATATTAAAGATGATCAGAAAGGAGGAAAAACAGCAAAAGGAATCAAAAAGAACACAATCAAAAATGAAATCAAGCATGAAAATTATAAAGACACTCTATTCAATGACAAACAAATGTATCATCAAATGAAAACAATCAGAAGTGAAAACCATCAATTAGGAACTATGAAATCAACAAAGTATCACTCAGCTGCTTCGATGACAAAAGATATTTATCAAAAAGACGGAATCAACAGTTATGCTTATGGCCATCACAAAATAAATAGCCAGGAATAAAAATATTCTTGGCTACCAAAATAGCAATACAGTATATACTGACCTCTCTCACATATATAGGTTAGATAAAAGTTAGTCTTTTCTTATACGTGATAAATACAATTTGCTTTCTTCCATGTGTTTGGTTATTTCAAAAATTAAATCTTCAAAACAATTGCTCATAATGTATTTGCACTTGTTTTTCTCATACATTTGCTTCATATTTGTTTGTTTTTCCGACACTTGGTATACACCAGTGGGACTTTTGAATTCAAGACAAAGAGCATTGTATTTTCTTGTGGGATTCAACAGCATTAAATCACACTGACCAGCCATATATCAT
>JAEMWC010002322.1:0-37835 GCA_016490735.1 Pachyseris speciosa | reverse complement strand
TTTTCCATAGAAATTGCAAAAGGCGCTTTTTTTACGTTCTAAACCGTCAGGGACATTCAACATTTGAAGCAGAATAAACAAGTGGCGATATTCCAAGTGATTTAATAACAAGAGGCTAGAATTAGCCTAAACCCGGGCTTGCAAAAAACAGTATTGTATCTCTAATTTAGTGCTAACAAAAGAATAGAAGTAAATCTGTCTTTCTTACATCGTACGAATAGACACAAGGTGAATCGACGTTTTCCGATAGGTGACAACAGGCATCATTCTTGGTGATGATATGAGATTTATAGTCGAATCACTCGGTCGTGAAAGGTGAAACTCCGTTTGTCTGTAGTTTCTAATTTTTGGCGGTCCTCTCGTGTGGCGTCTCTTCGCAACTTCTCCTGCACTTCCCGGCACAATCTGTCGGCAAAATTAGAGATTACTTGCTGTCTACTGAAGCAGACACGGGGAAAGACGGTAGTCCATCTGCCGTTAAGTTTACTCATGTTGAAAACTTTCTTCTTGCCTTTGAACTTCCAAAGATTCGCATAGACACTTCTCTTAACATATTGTTTGTTGAGACTTGAAAAGTCACAAGATGAATCGGCATTTTCCGATAGGTGACAACACGCATCACTGTTGTTAAAAATAGTTAGCGCTTGCGCAGAAATGCGGGAAGTGGCATTTGTGGATGATACTCGACGACGAAAAAGAAGAATTGTCCGTAGTTTATGAGCTGGGTGCCACGCGAGAGGCGCGTCGCCCGGGTAAAAACCGATGATAAAGGTTTTGTTTAGAAATGCCCATTTATCTTGCGTAGGGTCATTTGTTCGCTTTAAAATCGAAATTGAATGATATTTGTTTACAGAATGGTTTCAATTAGAGAGAGAGTTTGCGACTTCATATTAAGAAATGTCGCCACCAGAAATAAATAAAGGTCTTCATAATTTTATTTGTCAGCGAGAAAACGGGCTGCTTGTTGTTTCAGTCGTTTTTGCTCGCGGGAAAATATTGCAATCGTTGCTGTAATATATGAATTAAAATCAATTTTTTTGTGGTGTATATTATGTCAGTGTTTTGGTATATATTAAAACAACTATTTATCAAGATATAATATCCACTAGTAAACAGCTCCACTTCGGTGCATAGTTGTTAATTATTAAAAAAAAAAACTCCTTGTTAATTATCGAGTTTGATAGTTTGCTGATATATTTTGCAATATATTGAATGTCTGTCTGTATTTATTATTTATTTTTTCTGGCATATAAATAAACTGAAACCGAAAAACAGCGAATCAGGTTACAGCATATGTGAAAGAACGCTTGTTAATTTAAAATATGAGTGCGAAGAATATTTTGAGCGTTGATACAGTCATCACTCATTTGACGTTTAGAAGCGTAAATAACGCTAAAGAACTATCCAAAAGTATTCATGTCACCACAAGTCGGTAAAATTTACTAATTTTGTTACGTATCAACTGCACCTGAATATTTTTACATGTTGTGATTAAAGATGCTTTCGATTTAAGCGTTATTTTGGAATAAGAATAGAGAAAACAAGACAAATAATTCTAAATAATTCTAAATTACCAGTACATGAGATATGTTGAAATTGAACTGCAGTTGAAATAATATTGTCTTATGTAGCCGTGGTTGTATAAAGAGGAGATAACTCTATGCTGGCTTTATGCAGCGGATAAATCTTTATGTAGTGGATAAATTGTATGAGTTGCAATACAGTTTGTCCGCTGGATAGAGTTGTTCTTTCTTTGTACAACTGGGGCTAGTTAAATATCTTCTTACTATTTCCTAACATAACCAACAATTTGGGAAGATGCTTCAACCAGTTCCGAATATTATTGAAGATTTCCTATGCTGTGATATTTTCCGAACATTACCGAGGCTATTTTCGACCATTGCGAAACGTTACGTAGGACGTCTAGCAGTGCAAAAGAAAACTACAGAGTTCAATTTTCAATTTTTTTTTTCAATTTTCTGTTGTTTCTTATTGCAGAATACAGGCAAGTGTATCTATCGTTACAACTCTAATATGTATACAAGCAAGAGTCAAGACAAGGAACAATTTGAGAAATGGTGTAAAAATAGGAAAGAAAAATTATAGTATGCACTCTGGCAAAATATAAAACTAGTAGTAACCTGGCAAAGTTTGAAGCCAGGAGAATCATCCTTTCATACAAAACAATGGTGGTAATTATCCAGCCTTGGGGTAAATTCTAAACTAAGTGTAAGTCTAAAATAATGTTCATGAAATATAAAAACAAAGAGGCACGTCTTATATTAAAAAAACAAGCAACTCTGCTTGGTAAGTATGTAATTAAACTCAACAATGTATTTACAACTATTTTTACTTGGATAATTTTTTTATATAGAAAATGTAATAAATAGGGTATTTAAGAGGGAGTTATAAACAGTTCAACTTGAGTTATGACTTGAGCCCCTCTCATCAAGTATATCCGACATAATAATAATGTCATCATGGTACTCAGTGTTGACTGTCTGAAAATCATCAAAAGTCTGTGTTGATCTTCCTGTAATGTGGAGAAAGAAAGATATTTAGAAATATCATTTTTTAATTAAGAAAACACTGTACACCAGCATGCAAGTTTGTTTGTGAACGCATTTTGCTTAAAAGTTTGAGAGTATTAAGGTACAGATTAGATACACCTTGAACTGAAACTGTCATCTTGTCAAATGGGAAGCATTGTACTAATTAGGTTTGAGTTGAATCAATTTCCGAACAGATTGTGTGATTGTCGAGGAAAGTTGTTGATTGGTTGCTTAGGACGAATAAGGATACTGTACAACAGATATGTGTTTATTTAACAGTTTATTGATATTATGATGCTGAGGTAGAAAGTATTGATTTTGCTATGAAATTGTTTTTGTTTTAGAAACGTTGTGTGAAAAAAGAGTAGTAGTTGTAATACTTAGCATGTGAGTAATGTAAAAGTTTTGTTATAATCCTCATTGAAAAAATTAAAAGATTAGCTGTAAAATTGTTTGTTATTTCTGTTGGTATGATATTGTTCCAATATGGTGTGCAATGTGGCTGCACTGTGGTGTGGTTATCTTTAAAATATGGCGGAATAGTAAGATTTTAACGACTTTGACTGGATTTGTGTCTGTTTTTGCATTTGGTTTGTACCGATTTCTTTTTGGATACAACGGGTATTGAGGTGACCTTAAACATCATGTTGTAAATCTTACCTTAGGTAAACAGGAGGTTATCGGATCGGTGTGTTTATTGTGCTAAAAATGAAGGTCCATTCCGCCATTTCAGTATGGAGAAGTATTTTCGAGTACTTTTATCAAAGGATTAAAGGGAAAGTTAGCTGAGAATCCGAAGGGTACCAGTGGAAATCGTGATGTGTATCGTATACTTCAAAGTCATGATAGGTTTTCAATCAGAGGAATATGATAAAAAATGTTTTTTTGTTTTTTCTTGCATTTAGTTTTACCTTGTCAGGGGAGGTTCGCGCGAAGAGAATGTTCAGAAAAGTTGTTGTTAAGTGGTAAACAATTTTTTCGGGTCGAGTCGCCATGTTTCTTGTGTTTGAAGGTCATTATGTCATGTAAGACCCCATGTGTTGTCTTTTGGTTCATGTATGCTTCAATTAGTGACGTCACGGTAAAAAAAATGGCAAAAAAGTGACCCCACCCCGACGGCAAATTTTTTTGGCTTGTACTGGACAGGTAATTTTACGTGACGGGTTATCGTGCGTATTTGTGTGGTTTTTGGGTGGAGTTTTTGTAGTAGTAGTTTGTTTATTAATATCAATTGCAGCTGAAGGGCTGGATTACAGTAGGAGTTTCTGTTTTAGAAGGCTGAACAGTATTAGGACAGTTGTCAGAGTTGGTCGTTTTCGGTGACTGTTTCTATTAGTTAGAAATATTTGGAGTGTTGGCAATAGTGAAAAACGTTTTTTTCAAGAATGCAAATTGATAGTTGAATTGAAATTTAGATAAGGATTGCAATTGTAAATGAAAAATTTTTTGTTAAGAGGTAAAGATTTGGTGGCATTATTGTTGTTTCATGTAGTTGTCCCCTTGCTCTTAGTGTAAGCTGTCAAACTCGTTATTGAAGTCATTGCAACACAGGATTGGCCCTTTTTTTTTTGAATCCGTGAAATAGGTTGCATCGTTTTAAAATTACATTGCAGTGTTGAAGTTCAGTTGGTGCAGAAAGATTATTAGAGAACGAATTTTACTTGTGGAAAGATGTTCTAGGTGTAACAAATAATAGATGTTATCTGCGGTTTGATGTGCTTTTTTGTTTGGTGCTAAAACAATGGGAGGCTGTGGTTTGGAGAAAAGATTTAATATGTCATATTTGACTATATTACTTAAGGTTCTGTTAGAGGTTGAAAGTTGGTATTGTTTGCGAAGCAGATTGTTGGTGAAGGTTCTGTTTCGCTTTTGTTTTTCTGGTTTTAGAAAAGTGAAGTAGTGGAGGAGTGGTGATAGTAAATGAAGGAGAATTAGAGTTTGAGTTGTAACATGGTCTAGAAAATGAGAAAAAAATTTTTTGAGTTTTTTCATAGGTTATGAGATAATAATCTTACGTTTCTCAAGGTATATTTAGATACCCGTAGAAAAACCCTTATTAAGGGTTCTCTACGGGTTCTTTGTCGGTCTCTGGTGGTCTGTAAAAGAGAGACAATTGTTGTTATTTATAGTACTAAATGTGTTTGCTTACAAAATCAAAATGAAGAATGTAAACAAAAAATGCCATCCAAATATTTTGTTTGATAATGATCACTTCTGAAACGAAATCATAAATTTATGCTTAAAAAAAAAAAAAATTGTTTACCTTGTCTCCTGAATTGGATATGTTGCCGGGGTATTTGTGCCCCCGGCATTCCACACGTTTATTGCTATCATGGCCGCTGTTGCGGCCAGAAAGATGATCATCTGATAACAAAGAACATGGTGAAAGATGGTGATGGAACGGGTTGCGATTAGCAGTAATCTCTCGAGTTCAGAAGCGCTTATAAGCGCAAGTTACACGGATTATGTAACTAATAAAGTTTTCTAGAAGTAGGTATGCTGTTTGTATATGTGAGTGCAATGTGATGTACAACAGAAAATGTTGTTGCTTGCACGATTTAGTCTTAAAAGAAAGTAAATACCTTGACGTCCATCTTCTCGCCAAATTCTTGTCTATCTAGCAATTTGTTGCGAATGGTTTCATGGGAACAAGGGGTGTTGTGGATTTGATTGGCAGTTGATGTGAAAGCAAGGACACGTTTGTTGAGCTGGGAGGACGATTTTTAGCGTTTTATTTAATGCTTTATGATTTTGGTTTGTAACAAAGGAAGAAAAAATTGTTTTCTTATGGAGAAATTTAAGAATCGATATAGTAACTACTGCTCGTCGTGTGCAAGAGAGAACAGAAGTGGTTATGCTTGTTTATGCCTTCGAAGGTTGTTGACTTTTGATATCGTGTTTCGTTGGGAGTTGTTGTGAAACGAAAAGTTGCGTATCAAGCGTCGCTTCTGTAGTGTAGCTGGTTGAATTGCCTATGTTACAAAGTGTATGGAGTTTTTCATCTGGCTTTTCATTGGTGAGTTGGTCTTTGTTGATCAGTGGAGGGGAGTCTTTCATAGCGTGTTTTGAATGTAATTGTAACGAGAATTTCATGGAGAGTGGATTTATAGAAGAGCGCTGGATAAAGGTTTGTGGGACTTTTTCTGCGATTTGTTGGTTCGTGCAGTGAAATTTTTTTTGTTTATTATTCATCTTATTAATAATTGGTAACAGGTTTTGGATATTGACACAAAGAACCAAGTTTCCGGGCAGTAGACAAGGTTTATTTTATAATTTGTGTATCGAATTTGTGTTGCAAATTTCTGGACATTTGTATTCATTTCGAAAATGGCCACGCTAAAGTTGTATTGTAGTTCATAGTTTTTTTACTTGGATAAGTTATTGTTTGGAAAGCAAGCTGATAGTTGGCCACTGAATGTTGAATATCGATTGAACATTAGACCTTTCGGGGTTACGTTGGAGTTACCCACGAGAGGTCGATGTTTGGCGTCGAGGGAGAAACGTGACTAAGTAGGCGAAGGTTTCTTTCGTTTCGTTTTTGTATAGTCGTGAAAGATCTGTGTTAGGAGGCAAGCGTTTGGGTTGTGAATTGTAAATGTTGAAAAGAACATTCTTTCTTCTGTTGAATATTAAATCTGTTGAACTTATGTGTTTACTGAATAAAAGGTTTTGTTGTTTTGTTTTGAAGTCGTTTCAGTCGTTGGCATTTTTTCTTTATTTTGCTTTTATTTAAAAAGATTTTCTTTTTACGTTATTACTTTAATGAAGTTCGAATAGTTTTAGAAAATAAGTGGGTTTGAAAGCAAAGTGGCCAGTTGATTGACAGTGGAAAGGTTCGATGTCGTTAAATTGTGTTGTATGATAACTAAGCTATAAGTATACGGTCAATCAAGGACTCAATCCACTAAAAATTGTAAGAAGGTAGTTTTAAGTGCGTTAGTTTGTTTAATGAACTATTCATAAGTGAGAATAAGTGAATTTATTCGCATATTGTATATGAAATTATTAATTGGTTGAAAATATTAGAGGAAGACAACTGCGTTTTAGAAAGTGTAAGATTAAACTGTGAAGTTAACACGAATATTTTCGAGAATATTTCAAAAAATAGTGTTATAGGTTGTTTACCAAGTTCATTGGTTGATGATTATTGTAACAAATTTTATATTGTATTGTAGTTTAAGATGAAATTCAAGGTAATGTACTGTTAGGCAAATGATTTTTTAGTATTCAGTAAAAAATAATTGGACTGTGTCTGCATGTTCATTATTTGCCATAGTGATATTTTAGCACACTATGTATGCTATAGTTAAATTAAGTTATGTGCTCCTTTGTTTTTTAAGTGTTTCATAGTGTGTATTATTTGTGTTAAGTAGTAAAAATCTCTTTATATTGTAAACTAGAATGTGTTAAAAAATTTCATTTTATTGTTGTGTATCATATAGTTAATGGTATTACTTATTGCACTATTCCAAGTGAAATTATTTTTCTGTTGATTTCCAGCGAATGAATAAATATTGAAAACCAATGCAGTTGCAGCATCTGGCAGGAAAAACGTGGAAACTCAAAGACACAAACAGATTATTTTTTTTGGAAAAAATGTACAAAGAACACGTAAAAGGAGTGACATATGTGACTATATTTTTTTTTAAACGAAGTAAACAGAATTGCTATTGGGAATTTTTTTTGTCAGCGCAATTTTTGTAAGACATAGGTGTTGTTGTTAGTATAGTTGTGTATATTGATTCCTTTTGACAAGTATTCTGTGATAAAAAAGAAAAAAGTAAGGTTATTGTGTTCAAAAGTGATGCAGAGAGAAATCTATGTTTTGCTACAGGGGTGTTGAGGTTAGGAAATTTTTGATGAAATTGTAGGTACTGCAAAATTTTTGTGCATCTGGAATTTTTGTCCCTTTGTGAATGAAGGCAATTAATAATTGTGTTCGCGTTTAGTCACAGATTTGTGAAGAATTGTCACTTAGAGAATAATTGGTAGAAATGTCATATGTTATCTATGCTTATTGTCGAGGAAAAGCGTTCACGTGAATTAAACGTAGTAATACTTTGTCTTAAGCTTGAGATTTTAAGGTTGGATATTACTCGATAAGGTTAGGCGAATAACAGAGAACTTGAGCCAACGTGTTCATAGTTTTTCTGTTGAAAACGTATTGCGTTACTAAATCATTATAGTATTGACGGTGGTATGTCAAGGGAAAAGAGGAATACATTGGACACGGGTTTCAGGTGTATTGACAGTTGTATCGGCGTTATATATTTGTATGAAAGAAATTAGGTTTTGTTCGTTTCACGTTTGGTTTTTCATTTTTCATAAGAAGAAAGAAAGACGAAATCATAGGAACAAAATCAACTTTGAGGGTCGTGAAGGGGGTTCTAATGTAATTTTCCCGGAAATTATTTTTTTCAAATCCCAGCTTAAATCGCACAATCCCAGGCTGTGTTGTTCAAATTGAAATCCGATGCTTTCTGGCTTGCTGACTTGTCAGAATTTGGGCAATGAGTGTAAACCGGAAATGTGTTTATTCCGTCGGTCAGGAAAGGGCACGAAAGAACAACTTTGGCACACGTAATGCAAAAGACGGGAATCGCCGCAAAAAAAAAATAACTTCTTAGTTTATGGCTATCGTGAGCTACAAAAATACGAAAACCCAGCGAAGGTTTCAGGTTTATTGCGGCCACATTGAACGCAGTAAACCCAAAGTTTGCTAAGCCGGAGAATGAAGTTGAAGTATCGGATGTTGGACGAACGATGAAGTTAACTTTGCCAACCTCGGCAACTGCGCTAGATAGAAGGCCCGGTCAAAAGAAATATCGTAACAGACATCGCCATACTTCGGGCTTCGGTGACCTGGTGGTCGATAACGCTTTGAACTCGGAAAACAAACAATAGCTTCCTCGACCAATTATTTTAGATTGCAGCGGTGCGCACTGATACTTTTGCCAAATTATGTCGGAAAAAGACTGAGAAAATCTTTGCTTTGAAGTAAGGTATTGAGTCCTATACTCTATTCTGGTTTCAAATCTGACGGATAGTTCATATATTTGGCGAATTGTTCGGTTCGCGAATACAAATGTCTCGTCTTTTCCCGACAAAAGGCAAACAAACTCCACGTTCGATGATAGATCACGTCATCATCACTCTGTGAAATCAGCGAGCAGCATTTTGTGTCCAATTTTTGGACGTAGAAATCCAAATTTATGAGACAGTGGTGCAAGCTCTCTTTCTCTCATTTCCTCTCCCACGCGCTACCCCCGGGAGAGGTTTGTTCGCAGACTAACAGTGGTGCGATTCGGAAATGTAAATGTCATATCAACAGCGAGAATGATGCCTGTTGTTATCTATCGGAAAATGTCGATTCACGTTGTGTTTTTGAAGTTTGAAAGACTAACATGATAAGAGAAGTATCTACAAATGTTTGCAAGTTCAGGAGCGAGAAGAAACGTTTTAAGAGGAGCAAAATTTAACTGCAGATGGATTGCTGTGTTCGTCGTATCCGTTTTATTGAGATATACATTTTGTTGAATAACTCAAGTACGGGATATGAGACACGACTAAGACTTTGATAGGTAGTTTATTTACTATTTTCCTACAATATCTCAATTTATGGACTTAAATTTTTAAAAATTGAAAGCGATTGATAAGTTATTTGTAAACAGTTTTACTCTGCTAATTAATTTTTGTACTTGCATTTCACCGAGATTTCATTAAGAGGGGGCGTAAAGGAGGTCTTAAAACCGCAAAACCGCACAAAAAATTATAAAATACTGCAACAGCGCATCGAAATTTAACGAAATAGCGAAATCGCAGTTACAGACGTAAAGGTGCCATCGTAGAGACTTAAAGTCCTTCTATCCACTAAAAATACGACTTGCAATGTACGCTGATATTAAGACAAACGCTAAAATGGCTTAGTATTTAATTATATCTATAACTGATCTTACTGTAGAGTCCCCGACTATCTTGGATTATGAATGCATTTTAAGATTACGCGCTTAGTTTGTTCACAGTCCATAATAAAGAGTTGCTAATCGTTAGGAGTTAACGTAGTCACTGGAAGATTTCACGAGTAGAGTAGACGATTGTTGAAATACATAGCTCTCCGGAAGCGACTTCTTGCTCGTATACGAGAAATGTTGCCGAATTTCCAATTTTTCCTTGTACTAGCGTGGAAATCTCAGGACCACCGGCGACTTCTTCGTCACTACTTTTGTCAAAGTCGTCTTCTGCTTCTTCCACCGTTTCGCTTTTTGTGACAGCTTCTGCTATACTGACCTGTACATCAAAAGCAATAGTAATACGTTTCTCTGCGATTTGGCATTACTTTTGATACATAAATTGACAGACTGTCCTATGTCACGCCATGGTGGTTTCTTGGGGTACAGTGCGCAGTGCGTTGTTTTACGATAGTATCATAGGTAGATGCCCAGTTCCTGAGTGCATCGCAGCCAGTTGGGCATATATCGACGTTTGCGAGAGGTTTCATGAACGGGACCTGCGACAGCAGCAACGTTCCGTGAGGTTTGGTTTGGTTCTTCTGTCTGATTTATGCCACTTGCTGCCATCGTCTGTTGAGAACTCGTAGGCAACTAAAGAAATCTGATCCGCAACCTAGAAAGTCATCTCAGCTGGCGTTTTAGGATTGACTAATACGAAAAGCATGTCAGACATTAACTGAAAACCGCATGAAAGATAAATAGGGTCAAATTGGATTAAAAGCAGTTGGCTCGCGTTGGTTTGTGAACTAAAGCAAAAGGGAGAGGATTATCCGAGTGACATTTAGTAAAAATAGGTTGTTGAGGACTACATGTAAGTACTTCTGTGTTAGTTAAGTTGAAGCAGGCTGTCTAAAATATGCAATCTTGGAATCATAAGATTAGTTGCCCAAGGTATATGTTGAACGTTTGTTGTGATGGTTGTCAAGAGGGGGTATTAAATTGGAAAGCCAACCAATATATGTTGTTGTTTGATTCTTATGGGTTTAAACCAAAATGTGAGAATTGCATTTACTCAAGTTAGATGGCGTAATTGAATTTCGTTGTTTACAGTCTATCTGCGCGCCACATTAGTGATAAATGGAATGTGTTAGCTGACGCTTTGAGCCGTTATCGTTTTATGTGGAACATGAAGCAGCTATCTTATATCTCCGTCAAATTTTTCCCGATAACTCAATGTTCTTATTTATCGCAGTTTAGCTTATGTATAATTGGCAATTTAGTCACAGCGTTTTTTTTTTTCTTTTTTATTGGCGAGCCTTTATGTTATCGTCTAGTGATTTAGACCTGCTTTCCCATTCCTTCTTCCTGATTTGTCGAATGCTCACCATTCTTCGCAACCAAAATGAGTATCTTGGAAGCATTCAGACTAATGCATTTTCTGACTGTACGAAGCGTACTATGAGATCTTATTTTCGTAGTTATTTATTGGTTAGCCAGTTTTGCAATTTTAAGCCATTTGCGACATCAAAAATGCTGTATTTTCTATTTTGCACTATTAGGCCCGTAGCTTCGCCGAATAAATGATTGTTTACGCCGTCTTCTCAAGTATTTAAAAGGTTTTATCAATATATGCTTGGAATTGCCGTAACAGATAGGGTTGTTCAGATAACACTTATGATATAGGCAGTATTGTATCAAGTGATTCATTCCGGTGACTGCTTGTAGTGAGAGCATCCCACCCGGTTTTGTCGGGTATTCACATCAATGCTATTTGGCTCGTAGGTTTTAAATAAACGATTGTTTTTACGCTATTGCTGAGTCTGCTTGTTTGTACATCAAGCGTAAGTCACGAACGATACTCACCAAAATACAAGCATTAAGCCTCAAAATCTACCGAAACCCCATCGTGCGATTCCAAACAGTATCTGAAGATAAGGAGTAGATCTTCGGGAGTACTTACACTCACTCTTACACACTCCATAACATTGTGGCTACTGTATTCTTAAGGAGTAGTAGCCAGAAGAATGCATCATGGCAGATACATTTTTTCATCGTTTATCGCATCTTAAACTTTAAATTACCGCAAACTGTACAGTCAGTTGGAAACCGCAATACCTCAGGTCAAAATAAAGTGTTTGACAAAATCGCACTAAAATTAACGCAGAAGTGCATGAACGCGAACCCTTACGCCCTTCTCTATTAACGTTTATGCCAAACAATTCTATATCGTTCGATAAGTGTTTCGTTTTTCAGACAATTATCGATCAAAGGGAAAATAAGTCTGCTTATTTTTTCGTAATCAATACACTATTTTTATTATCTTGCATAATGATAAGCCTCTGTGGTCTAAAGGTCATTCTTTGTCTCTGTGAGGTAGTCAATTCGGGTGCGATGTCATTAAGTGGTATCTATCACGGACTTTATTTTTTCTGTTTTTCTTTTTGTTGTTCTTTTAGAAATATTTTTTAGAAGTGTTATGATTATTGTTGTCAATGGTTGAGGTGTATTTTAGAGGAATATATGTTGATAAGGGTCTAAAGAAGTAGACTCCAATACAAGCGAAGCACAATGTGTCCGATCTAAGAAAGAGAAAGTTTTGTCTATTCTTTTGTTTAGCGGTAAGTTAGGCATACAACACCGTTTTTTTGGAAAGGTGGAGTACGGGGTTATATTTTCGTAAGTCATTATAGCTGGGATGACATCTAAATCATCCTAAATTGAATTTTTCAACTAGTCTGTGTGTATGACATTTAAATAATTCGAAATTGAATTTTGAAATAGTCTGTGTGTAGTTGTCTTATTTTTCTTTGGTACGAACCGCAGACGTCTTTGGTTTCGTTAGGCGTTCCTTCGTCACGGAAGTGTGGTGAAGTGAACTGTCGTTTTCGTTCGCGGCGGTTAGGCTGGCATAGTTCGTTTTCCAATTTTTTGAAAATAGGACTTTCACCGTTGATTATTTTCACAGACGATGCACGTGAGTTGTGTGTCGATGAGAATTCTTGGGCATCTCGTTATTGGCTTCTTTAAAACAAAGTCTAATTGTCACTAACGGAAGTGGCAGTTCAGTTTAGCAAAGGTCCGTGGGGAATAGCTTGCCTAGTTGTCGGTTTTGTCGGGGAGCGCGAAAGCGAGGGGCGAAGTCGCGAGAAGTATGGCCAGAGGACAGGGGCAACACGTGGGGAAGAAACGCGTGACAAGCCCTAAGATGTCTGCGAAGGAAGATATTGAAACATAAGTATGAGAGCGTATTAAAGTGCTATAGGAAAAAGTGAAAAAGCCGTCTTTTCCCCTGTCACTGTGACTCTCAATTGGTTATTGAAACGTAAAGCCGTGGTTTGTAATTTTTGCTGGCTAACATAAGAAGTCGACGTATTTTAAGAGAGAAAGACGATTTGCAAGCACTATAATGTGGAGGCTAAAAGAACAGCAATGGACGACGCCTTTCGACAAACTCGAAGTAGGCGTTTAAAATACGTTTGCTTGAGTTTTCAAGATAAATGCTGTCAGAAACCTTTTTGGTTATAAGGGGTCCTGTGGTCACTCTGATGACCTCTCAGCTCGTCATGTTTTCCTTTTAGTCACTATACCGCATTGTTTATGAGGGGGAGGGGTGGGGGGGGAGGGGGAAGAAAAGTACTTTCTTTGCGTGACTTCTTTTTGTCTTTCAATTGCGATGGGTGTGAGAAAGTAAATTTTGAAATGAGAATTAACTATTAATGGATAGACACAATTTATTCCACCTTTAACAGATAGCGATAGTGGACTAAAAAAATGTTTCCTGAGGGACTGTTTTTTATGACGTAATGAATAATGTTATTTGGCACAAATTCCATGCATTTAGAATTCCTGTTCGAAATGTAGAGATGTTGAATCAATTGAAATTGTTGGGGAATCATTTCAACTTGTAGTATATTGTTTGGTTAGCTAGAGTGCAGTAGAATAAATTATTTCAAGAAAAAAACGAAGCAAACGAACGACGTGACGATTAGGGAGTGTTCAAAATGTTACTGTTCTTTCCACTGCATTATTGTTGCATTCAGAGACCTTATGAATAGGTATTTTTATGTTTCTGTTTTCTGTGAATGTACCAAAATGATAATTGTAGACAAATTGAAGCCTTTTTTTAATTAACAATAGTTTTTGTGAGGAAGATGTTTTTAAATATTATTTGAAAAATATACTGCAAGACTAGATTGCCAACTGATATTAAATGATCTGTTGTTGTTGCTGACGATTTATTGGTCAATGGCCCCGATTGTATTGTGTTTCAAATCCGAACGGAGAGTTATCTCTAATGGTTTCTTATAGCGTTCTCTTTTTTGTTCATGTACAAGGGTTATCTAGTATGTCGTGTACTTATAATGCGGTCTTGCTGAACAGCATTGGCGTAACAAGGCCAAATGACAGCATCGTCTTTATTGAGGTCTAAGAATCAAAAAGGGTTATGACAAGATTTCTTTTAAAGAGTCCTGCCAACCGTGTTTTTAGTGTGTAGTTCGAGTTTTACGGACAAGGGGGTTTATTTTCTTTCTGATATTTTATGGTTCAAAATGCAATGTCCGATTATTTGAGAAATATGAGAAGGATTTTTCAATACGGTGTATTTTTTGTTCTACTGTTGGGAGAAGGCGGGTAGTACCTTATATGAACTATATAGCTATGTGCACTGAGTAAGAAGTATTCAAACACGTTATGAATTTACTGTGTTAAAAGACGAAAATAATTTTTTGAACATATTTAGTTCAAAATGTGTACAGCATTACGAAAACACGTGATTGATTTTGGTAGAAAACATGAAATGTTGCTATAAAAGGTAATGTTTCAGTATAACAAATTAATAATCGCTAGGTATTATATCCTGTCATCTTAACAATCTTCGATAGATATTACGAAAGTTTTGGATCTTGAAATCAATTAACCGCTATGGTTTATATCCTGTCATCTTATCAATATTTGATAGATATTACGAAAGTTTTTGATCTTAAAATCAATTTTTCATAAATGCTTATATTTTAGTTAGTTTGTTATTGAAGATTCTAAAACAGGGAAATATCTAAGTCGTCACATTCTTGAGATTCCTTAAATTACACTGATGGCATCCAGGTGGCAACTGTTGTTATGTTCCTTTTTGGTAGTTTATGATGCATTTCTCATCTGAAACCAAAAGAATATATTTTAAAAAGAATAGAAAGTCCACTCCATTTTTTCGTTCTTCTACTTGCCACCCTCCGAGAGACTATGCTCACACGCTAATTAATATTTTTAAAACAAAGACAAATAGTTGAAGATAATCATAAGTATACGGGGCAGGACGAGGCGGTGGAATTAGTTCTGTTCTAGTCGTAGTTATTTGAATAAAATTATTCGACGATTAGGGTATTACAAAAATAAACACAAAATTTGTATTTTAATTATTTTTAACTTGTCTCTTTTGATAGTATAAAGTTTATTTTTGTAACTACGAAACCTACGACAGCTGACTTTAATTCATAATAATTAGAACTGTTTGGTATGTTTTTTAGAACGTGTGTTAAAAAGGGGGGGTTAGATAGGCCTGCGTGACTCCCACTCGCGTGTTTTTAGCCTTGAAGCTATATTTTTGCTCTAACGAGTATGTCTTTCACGGAACGCCCTCTCTTGTAGGATATAAGTGGCGGTTCCTTAAATATTTCTCTGAGCGTCGGTTGTTTCTCAATAAAATGCCATTTGCTCATGAGGATTTCTTTTAAGTTTGGCACTGATGGGTGATATTCCGTTACAAACGGCAAGATTCGTTTGTTTTCTTTTTCTTTTTGTCGGAGTGCTTGTTTCCTGTTTTGAAACTTTACTTCTGAGAGGTTTCTTTGGATGAAGGCTTTAGGGTAACCTCTATCGACAAGGTGTGTTTTGAAATTTTCTAGTTTTTCTTCAAATATTGTTTTAAAAGAATTTGTTCTCAGAAGTCTTAAAGCCTCTCCTTTCACAAATCCTCTCCTAACACCGGGTGCGTGACAGGATGAGAAATGTGTATATTGAAATGTCTCAGTAGGCTTGAAATGGTTTCACACGCCAAGAACTGATGTTGTTTCGAATCTTGCACTTTTGTATATGGTGGTGTCCAAGAAAGTTATTTCAGTTTCTGAAACTTCAGCCGTGAATTTAATTGTAGGGTGGTGTTTGTTTGCTTGTTCAATGAACTTTGTTATATCTCCTCTGTTTGTGTCGAACTACCAAAATGTCGAAAAACTTACTAACGTCAGAAGGGCTATTAGCCGCCCCTGGCACAAGCAAAGAAAATGCCTCTGAAACAGAGGAAGAAAATATGGAACTTTCACAACCTGAAGGCGATGAAAACGAGTTTCTTAAAGACACGGATGAAGAATATGAAAGCAGCCAAAGGCCACCTGAAAAGCAGCAGTACCACGAGATCAAGGAGGAGCCAAAGCATGAACAGCAGAACAGAAAACGCCGTTACAGCCAAACAATGTCAGCAGAAGAGAAATTTAATAACTCCGAGAGGGCAATAAAGGCGCTAAAAAGACACACGGAGAGAGGAACGTGCCCAGAATCTTTAAAGTACACAGCAAGAGTTCGAATAAGAGCAGACACTGAATTCAATACGGACATTAAATGCATCCGCAAAAGTGCGGAGCAAGAGTTCCTAAAGGCTCTAACTCGTTTTCATTATCGTGAAACCGATCGGTTGAGATCGGAAATCAAACGCGGAAAGCGCTCGAAAGTTTCTAACGAAGCCGCAAACCTGACTGATGTAACTACATTTTCAAAAACCAAGAAAGGAAAACACTCGGCGCCTAGAGAAAACACTGTATCGCTCAACAATATATACAAGATAGCAGAAAACCTAGAAAAGAAAATGGCCGAGTTCAGCGATCTAATGTCAACTGTAAAAGGCAAGGATAATAAATAATTTAAACACTACAAATGCCTGTTCACTGAGTCATCAGATAATGACAGGGCCAAACGGAAACCTTTAACCAAACAACTGTCGAACAGAAAGCGGAAAGACCGCAAACAAATCAAAAACAAAAGAAATATAAACGCGAGGCTTGAAAAAAACAAAAACCACATAAAAAACGTCTCTAATAAAGATCTCACCAATCACCAGATTAACCTTCTGGCGAAAAGGCTGAAATTTATTCCCACACCCGTGACTAACGAGGAGCAAATACAACGGCAACTCTTGCGTGACTTTGATAGCTTCGCAAGAAGAATGAGACTACGATACATTTTTCACGGGCAGGAAAAAGAACCACATCCATTCCACGTTAAATCCACATGGAAACCACCAATACAACCATCAATCGCCCTAGAGAATTATCTAGAAGAAATTAAGGTTAAATTAGTGGAAACCAAACTCACAAAATCAAAAAATAATCTGCCACCAGCCGAACAGAGGGCACTTAAGGCATTAAAGCAAGACAACGAAATCAACCTTAAAAAAGCAGATAAAGGGACGACCACTCTTGTGTTCAATACGCAAGACAAAATCAAAGAGGGTCAAGTTCAACTAGATAACACTGAACACTACAGGTCACTTGAAAAACCAATGGTAGATGAGACAAGCCGCAAAGTACGACAACTGGTTAATGAACTCTACCACAAAAACCACATAGACGAAACAACTAAAAAATGATTTTGTGAAGCACCAAACCCGCCTCGAATTCCCTTTTTTCTACACCCTGACAAAAATTCACAAACCGATACCAGTCGGGAGACCAATAATATCAGGGTGCGATGGCCCTACAGAGAAACTATCAACATTTGTTGACAGACTTCTTCAGCCTATAGCAAAACAGCAGAAGTCATATCTGAAAGACACCACTGATTTTATCAACTTCATAGAGAGAACGAAAGTCCCAAAGGGGACTATCCTTGTTTCAATGGACGTAACGAGCTTATATACAAATATACCACAGGAGGAAGGAATCCGAACAATATGCGCAGCATATGATGCATTCCATAAAAACAAACCTCCTATTCCTACTGAAGAGCTTCAAGAAGCGCTAAGGCTTATTTTGCAAGAAAATTCGTTCCAATTTAATGGACGAGATTATCTCCAAACACATGGAACTGCTATGGGGACGAAAATGGCCGTAGCCTTCGCCAATATCTTCATGGCAAACGTCGAAACAGAAATTATAAGCCAAAGCGTGACTAAACCGCTCGTTTGGAAACGCTACATAGAAGACATTTTCTCCCTCTGGAACACAAACAGAGGAGATATAACACAGTTCATTGAGAAAGCAAACAAACGCCACCCTACAATTAAATTCACAGCTGAAGTTTCAGAAACTGAAATAACTTTCTTGGACACCACCATATACAAAGGTACAAGATTCGAAACAACATCAGTTCTTGACGTGCGAACCCATTTCAAGCCTACTGAGACATTTCAATATACACATTTCTCATCCTGTCACCCACCCGGTGTTAGGAGAGGATTTGTGAAAGGAGAGGCTTTAAGACTTCTGAGGACAAACTCTTCTAAAACAATATTTGAAGAGAAACTAGAAAATTTCAAAACACACCTTGTCGATAGAGGTTACTCTAAAGCCTTCATCCAAAGAAACCTCTCAGAACTAAAGTTTCAAAACAGGAAACAAGCACTCCGACAAAAAGAAAAAGAAAACAAACGAATCTTGTCGTTTGTAACGGAATATCACCCATCAGTGCCAAACTTAAAAGAAATCCTCATGAGCAAATGGCATTTTATTGAGAAACAACCGACGCTCAGAGAAATATTTAAGGAACCGCCACTTATATCCTACAAGTGAGGGCGTTCCCTAAAAGACATACTCGCTAGAGCAAAAATATAGCTTCAAGGCTAAAAACACGCGAGTGGGAGTCGCGCAGGCCTATCTAACCCCCCTTTTTTTTAACACCAAACGTGCTTTTTATAAATCGTAGATCCACTTCAGTAGTAGTATTACGATAACCAATGATTTTAACAGCGCCATATTATGAATACGACATTGCAAAATGACATGTAAAGCGTTTTTAAAATTTCTAACTGGTGCGAAGTAATCGTAGTTCCTCTAGGCTTAAATAAATAAAGTTGTCTCTTAATGTATTTTAAATGTTTCAAATATTTTTTCTTGGATTTTCGTGAATTAATGGTCAAGACAAATTCAATTGGATAACGAAAAAGAGACACCTCGTTGCATTAGTGAGATACAAGTTTCATTTGGGCAAATAAGAGTCACCTGTTGCTGACAAAATTTTTTTCTACGCTTATCAAAATAATAGCAAACTTCCTTTGAGGAAAAGGTTGTGTTGGTCATTTTATATACATGCGATAAAAAATATGCATTATTCATGTTACTTTCTATTGTGCGAAACTCAATTTAATATAATAAAATATATATTGATTACTCTTATGCTACTTTAGACAATAAGAATAAGAAGGAAAAGTTGTTTATACTGTATGGTCAAAAGAATAACTTAATTATAGTATACAACTTGCTGGTAAAATCTCTTGTAGATATTTCTTACCTCTAGATATGGCACATCGTTTTTTTTTCTAGTTGTGTTTTTTAGCTTCAAGTTTTGTTATGAAATCGTGATCTGAAATAGTGGAAACGAAAATGTTTAGTATTTTTTTCATTAGTAGAAAGTTAAAGTGATTAATACTGACGTCGTTTTGCCGAGACGATGTCGTAATTTAATATAAAAGAATTATTTCTCAAATGTGTGAGAAATGTTATCTATAACAAAATGAAACTTACATGTTGAGTTTGTTCGTAACACATACGAATATATGTCCTCGTCAAAAGTCTCACTGAAAATGATAATGAAAAAAATAGTTTCAGATTTTAAGTACGTTTTATATGTTTTTGTGTACTGATGGTTTTTAATCCAATGAATCAAAATTGTAAATACAGAATTTTGTGTCTACTTGCCCACATCCACAGTTTTTAATTAATTTTAGCCTTTGTTTGTGTTTTAAAAAACAGTCGATACAAATTAGATGGTCGCATGGTAGGACCACCCAATCCAGGACTACTGCACACTTTGTTGTGTAACAGAAAATACAGACTGAAAAACAAAAAACAATTATTATCTTATGAGACGAAAAATTCAAAAATAAATGAAATGAATTTTTATCTGGAAAAGAAACGATTTCCAGTGTATGAAATACTTACTCCATTTAGCCAACATATGTACTTTCTTTTTTAATTCTTTATCCATGTCTTTGCCATGCAACTATACGTATCAACTGAGTCTTTGGCGATTTCAGTGTCATTTATTGTCTGGTAATGGAATCACTTTATCGCAAATGACATTGTGATAGTGCTTTTTCGGATCAAAAATATTTTGCGTGTCGAAAGTTATTGTGAAATGGTTATCAAAATGACCAAATTATATTTTTCAAAGGTTTACCGACGTGATAACAATGCACTGTGATAAGTTTGTTTTGTTTGGCATTCTTTCCTGAGTTGTGGCTTTATATGTAAAGTGCACGTATAAATAAGCAAAATATTTTTTTGTTAAAAAAAATGGTTGTATTTGTTTCAAACGCATTGCATCGTATGACTTTTTATAAGTTCAAAAAAGAACAAAATCGGTCTACTATCGTCTGTTACATTACCCAGCTAGTAGTAAAAGAAGGTTTGTTCGTAATTTGCGCTACCTCATCCTGCGAACGACAGGCAAACGAACAATTTCATCTACAAACAAACTGTCATGCTTGTTCGAAGATTTGTGCACTGATGAATTCTTTTTGAGTAACCGAAACAATGTCAATGTAAAAAGCTGTTGAGGTATTCTGTTATGCGACTGCGTTCAAAAATTGCAAAACATTTGCTAATTCATTTGTATGAGTAATGGAGTTATTGTACAGAAATGGGTCTCAGTGAAAAATGTTTCCAATGACCTTATTTTTCGAACAGATTTTTGTTGGATATAGATTAATTTAGCTGTTGTCAAAATATAAGTGGAATAGTATAAATTGCACTTAAGTTGTAAGTGTTTTCGCTGCTATTTGTTTATACTGCCGAAAATAGTTTATTCAAGTGTTGCTTTCATAAAAAATTGTTTTTCTTTTGAACAGTGATTCTAATTGTTACAACTTAAATGCATTTTATAGAAGTTCACTTATATTTTGACAGGCGCTAGATTAAGGTATGTTCAACGAAAAGGTGTTTGAAAACTAAGGTAATTGGAAACAAATTTCACTGAGAAGCATCTTTGTACGATAACTCCTTATTGATACACATGAATTGGAAAATGTTTTGTAAGTTTTGAAGGTAGTCGCATAATGCAATACGTTAACAGCTTTTTAGATTAACATTTTTTTCATCATTCAAAGACAATTCATCAGTACACTAATTTCCAAATAAGCACGACGATTTGCTTGTACATAAAATTGTTGGTGTAGGTGTGGTCCGCAGGGAGACTTAATCCAAATCACGAATAAAGCTTCTTCAACTACTAACTCGGTTATGTAACAGACAATGGTCGACTGATATTTTTCTTTTTTCAGCTTATGAAAAGTGATACGATGCAATGCGTTTTAAACAGAGGCAACTATTTATTTTAATATAAAAATATTTTAGGTATACGTGCATTTTACATATAAGAGTGACAACTGAACTGTAATTTGTCTCATTTCAATTAAATTGGACAGTTAGTTCATTAACTTGCCTTCAGCTAAACGTTCCTAGGGAACAGCAATAACGTCATTCCAAGACTTGTACCATATTTTGTACCATAGCTCCGTATAAGTCAACAAATTTTATAATATTTTCCAATTTTAAACGTAGTTCAATGAAGAAACACGTTAATAGTTTTTTTAAGTTATCATTGTTCTAATGACGCTACAAGAATTTATGAGTAAAATGATCTTAGAGCAACTATCATAGCGTAGTTAGACATAAAATTGTCGAGATAAAATTTCTGTAGAAGTTATTTTTTGCAAGAATTAGTGAAAATAAGAAATACTATCTACACCGTCAACACCACGTGCATAAGTGGTGTAACAGCTGATGCCTAGATTGCTAACATTTAGAATGTTTTAAAAAATTGATATTCGGTTAATAAAAAGAGTATAAAGGGGCAATACGTTTTCAACAGTGCAACGTTTATCCCAGCGAAAAAATATTTTGCAGTTTGCTGCCTCTAAAACTTATGCCTTAACTACAGTTTCCTTAAGTTTGACAGTCGGTACATTGACACAAATCTTCAACCAAATTCTGTTTGGAAATGAGGTGATTTAAAAACTTATTTGTTTAGAAATATTTTTTTTTACTATACCTGCTTATGTTTTTGAGAGTATTTGAAAATGTTTTGTCATTTTCAAATGCAATGGAATAAGAGAACTCTCTAACATCTTTTTAAGTTATCAATGTATTCATCTTGCGAGCAAAAAAATCCATGTTTTCTCGAAAAATCTTTCAAAATGCAGTTCAATGATTGGTGTGCCACTAATTGAACTAATTAAGCAACATTTAGCATCCGTCTCCTATTAATATGAAGTGAGCCGAGTTTTGATTACACTTTGAGTAAGACCATGTCGGCTGAAAGGTATCCGTCTCTGCGAGGAAAAACTAAGACAAAAATGAAAGCAAAAACAGAAGAGAGCATACCTGCTGCTTCTATTTCAACAGCTCCCAACTCAGAAGAATCAGGCAATACTGAAGACTGTAGCTCCATCTTAGTTGTGCTTTCTGAACAGCCACGGTCCAAAGAAAAAAGCAAAGAGCCTACTACACAAAATGCTGATTCTTCCTCGGGCACTCCAAACACTCCACACAAAAGAAAAGTGCCAATAATTGGATATGTACATACTTTGTCTCCCGTCAAAAGGAACAAAAGCAACAGTTTTGACTATTCCACACTTACTATCCAAACTTCACACCAAGAAATTAAGGAAGCATTATTATACTCTAGTGGCAAACGTGGTATTCTGTCCAAGAGTGGAGAGAGTCGCACACCAGTGAAAATACAGAATTACATTTTCACAGCTGATGGAAAGAAACTAATAATTAACGACATGTGCAAACTATCCGTCCCTGATCAATCAGAGTATGCCTTTCAGTTCAACGAAAATGCATCATTAATCTGTCCTCAAGTTTTGATATCTGATGTCTTCGAAAAATATCAAGACTGGGATGTAGTTGGAATAATAGCAAAAGTTGTCCAAATTCTTCCAAAGAAAACAGTGCAAGCAGGAGATAAAAATGGTGAACTGAGATTAGCTGAGGCGATACTTTGCGATTCTTCTGGTTGCATTCGTTTAGATGTTTGGCAAGAAAATATTGAGAAAATAAACGTAGGCTCAGTCTATGAAATGCGTCCATTGCAAGTTCGTACCTGGTCACGACAAAAAAAGTTGGTGACGATGATGCACAGCCGATTTACAGCTGTAGTGAACGAAGTCCTCCAGAATCTTACCATTAACGACGATCCCAATGAATCTCTCGGCCCTACCTCAGCAGTCATCACTGTTTCAGAAATCAGCAGCGTTGAAAAAGTCGAGAAAATTTGTTGCTGTATGAACTGCAGAAAGCCCATAATGCAAACTTCTGCTACCCTGTTTGCGAGATGCGATCGATGTGGCCATACAATGCGAGTACGTGATTGTTCTAAGGATTTCAGAGTCAAATTTGTTGTCACATCCAAAGATGAAAAGAAAATTTCCCTTTTGGCATACCGAAATGTGATCAGCAGTCTTTTGGATGAGACCAATCTCGTAGATGAAAATTCCGTTGCAGAGAGTCTTCTACTGTTGAACAATCTTAGCATAACCTTTAACACTAATAATCGCATCGTTACTGAGATTAAGTCTGCAGCTCCCTAAACTTTTAATCTTGACAGAATTTAAAAAATATTTCAAATAACACTGTGTATTCACATGAACAAAAGCTAATTATAAACATATTCTTATTATAGTTGTTTTATTCAGTTAGTTTTTTACTAGCATACACAGTATTTTACGTTGTGATGCATGTTTTGGACAAACGTACAACTTGTGTTGTATAGTAGCCCAAAGTATTTTCATGTAACTTCTATTTTGTAAAATATTTTTGTTTATATCGTTAAAAATATATCGATATTAACTCCGGAGATTTTGCTGCTGTGTAAAATAGACGAAATACGTTACGGTTTTATGTTATGCCATGCTGTACAAAGGAGTGCTATATAATATACAGGAAAATGGTAAACGGTGTTTTCGTCAGCCGTAAATTACCTTTTTGTTTTTCTATGAAATAAATAATGACTGTTTTGCGGTTCTAAAATCTGATTTCCGTAATAACTGTGAACGGTGAGTTCTGATTATAATTAACTGTTAAATAAGATTCCCATATTACCTCTAGGTTGGGAAGTATTGAAATAGAACGAACGACGTTGCTTTCTTTTGCTTTTCGTTTGATTGTAGCGTTGCTTGTACGCTGCCGAAAGCCACACTTTTTATCCGACATGGCCTTACTGAAAGCATTAGTGAAATTGAGCTTCCTTTAAATGAATAGCATACGCATGTTAAATGTTGCTAATTAGATATTCGTAGCATATTGTCGTCAGTTCTGATATGGATGTTGATTATCTTTAACGAGTTTCGTGCTAGGCTTGAAAACATTTTTTTTTTTTAGTTTTTCACCTTTTTATTCTGAGACCATTATTTTTGAACTACTTTACAAAATCAAAATGTACAGACATTGTGAAATATGAGAGAAACTATAACAAATATAAAACAAAGGATGCTTATATCCTATGTGGATTTATTTATTTATTTGTGGCTCTTTCACTTACAAGTTTTTAGGCGAAAAGGGGGTCTTCTTTTTACTTTCATTATATATGAAAGACCATCGTTTATTTTTAAGACAAAAATGGAAAACTAAAGATATTGTATTTAACTATTGCAAAGGTACTCCTGCAAAGGTCTATAATGTTCCCTCTGTCCATTTCGTTCCCTCTACATGAGGTATAGTTATAAAGAAAATCGCTGTTTTTATTTTGAAATATAAAATCCTCATTTTATTGTTCCTGAAATATGAAATTGCATTTTTTTTTTGTCGTCAAAGATCAACTCCCCCTCCCCCCCCTCCTTTAAGATCGTTATACAGATACAGTGCGCAATTTGTTTTATATAGTTTTTAACTTTGTCATATGCATGTTTGTATATAAAACTGAACTGTCGTTAGTAATCTGCATAATCGTTTTGCAACAAAATACCTCTATGCGACCTATAGCTTGTACAAACAGGCACACAAGAAACCTTGAAGTTAGTGTAAATCCCTGTACAACAAGATTCCCCGCAATCATGGAGAAGAGTGCGAGGTGGAAAGAGGGAAAAATGGAATGGAAGTTTACTCTCTATGCCTTCCGATTAGCTAAGCTGTCAAAATTTGAGCAACCAACGCAAATCGGAAATTTGTTTGTTCCGTCGAACAGGAAAGAACACGAAAGAACAACTTTGGCACACGCAATGCAAAACACGGAAATCGCCGTGAAAAAAAATAACTTCTCATTTTATGCCTACCGTGAGCTACAAAAATACGAAAAACCAGCGAAGCTTTGAGATTTATTGCGGCCACATTGAACGCAGTAAACCCAAAGTTTGCTAAGCTGAAGAATGAAGTTAAAGTATCGGAGGTTGGACTAAGGATGACGCAAATCGCAACAGAGATCCCAAACTTCGAGCTTCGACGACCTGGTCGTCGATAACCCTTTGAAGTGGGAAAACAAACAATATTGTCTGCGACCAATTATTTTAGATTGCAGCGGCGCGCACTGATATTTTTGCCAAATTATCTCGGAAAAACATCGAGAACATCTTTGCTTTGAAGTAACCTATCTACTCTTAGACGCTTTGCTGATTTCAAATCTGTCGGACAGTTCATCTATTTGGAGAATTTTTCGCTTAGCGAATACAAATGCCTCGCCTTTTCGGGACAAAAACGAAACAAACTGCACGCTCGATGATAGATCACGTCATCATCACTCAGTCAAATCAGCCCATCAGCATTTTTCATCCAATTTTTGAACGCAGAAATTCAAATTTATGAGAGACGAGTGCAAGCCCTCCTTGTCTCATTTCCTCCCCCACCCCCTACCCCCGGAAGAGCTTGCTGGCAGACTATGAAGTTCTGCATCTTTCTTCTAAAATGTCAAAAAAAGTAGATAATGAAATGAATATATTTCATTTGAATCCTTTCGACAGACTCTTGATATAATTGCATTAAATAAAGCTGATATCAGCGGTTGAAAAATATGAAGTCAAATCGTGCATAGTTTTTACAGCGCGAATTTTGATTAGTTCACCAGGTATGTACCAGGGTGATGTTCAATTGTGCTAAAACGTAAAAAGCTGCGGTTGCGCGAAGTAGGCGGAGTCGAGGCGTAGCCCTCCAACCAAGCTTGTCCCCAATACTCCTCAGTTTCTTATATTAAATATGGCCTCTTGTTCGTAATATCCAAATTTGGTCATCTGGCAACATGTCTGCATTGCAGTAAATTGTAGAAACATTTATAGAGTTCTCGTTCGGTGCGTTTATTGCTACAGTTTGTTTTATAAAGGTAGTGAACTGAATGCCAAAATGCGCCAAAAAGAATATGTGTCCCACAAAATACAAAAGGTAAGACTATCCTTTATTAAACATTTGATTTCACGTTATTCACAACTCTATGCAATGCTTTAAAGAAGAGGACAACGGTAAGTTAGTATTACCTTATAGCTACAAAATCCTCTCTCATAGGATTCAATTTGGAATCTTGAAAGTCTACGAATACAAAACCGGTAGCAACAATACTCACCCAAAAAATAATTTATTTTTCAAAGGGACCTTCAGACAGTTATTTTGAAACAATTGAATATGATATTTTGAAAGACTTATTGTCTTCTTTACAATAAAACATAAGCTTGTTTTACACCATGAAAAATTTAACAACACATTAACTCATGAATGTCTTTGTAGGATAACTAAAGTTGTTTAATTTTAAAGAATGACAACGTTAATAGTCCTACTATTAGCATAGTTTTCATAGCCTACCTAAGATGTTTTATTGTTCACGTCTTAAAATGACTGTTTTCAAGTTATGCATTTTGAATAATAGTTGAATATTCAACCATGTTATAACATAAAATTACACTACATTTCTTCGTATTATTTATTGTTCAAATAGAAATACATGTTACAGTTTTAACGTACCACTGTAGCCTAATCGTTGTAAGATGACATAAGTTTTCACTGTAGTTGTTTTAATATTTAGTATTCAAACTAACATTGTGCTCTCTTATAACAAAATTAACTTCTACAGCTATACTTGTGCTATCAAACAAATCAGACCACTGTTGTAGGTTAGTGATCATATAATGATAGTTCTATTATACTTAGGCTGCTTTAGCATTTATTCTACTGTGGCTTCGTGGTCTTATATCATTATAAGATGATAATTCTTGTAGTGTAGTTCTACTGGCATTTGGTATTCAAGTTGATATTTTCTGTCTCTTTCATAATCACCAACTGATTAGCTCACTGGGAGAGCACCGGACTACCATGCGGGAGGTCGCACGTACAAATCCCGTCCAGTTCTGCTGCAATAAGTTATTTGGGTCATCAGTATGATGTAAACATCAAGGTGATATATATACCTGTAATGTACTTGTGCTGCTTTTAAATACCATTTAAGGAACCACTGTAATCTATTCACCATTAAGATGATAGTTGCATTCCATACGTACTTGTGCTCGCATAAACATTGACTGTTATTATGGTCTAGTCACCATTAGGATGATCATTGTACTGTAGTTAACTGCTGCGATGATAAGAATTTAAACCATCATTATCGTGTAGTCATCATTAAGATGATAGTTGTACTGTGGTTATCCTTGAATAACATTTAGGTTACGATTAACATCACAAAGTTATTGTAGTTGTCCTTGTCATATACACATAAATTTTCTTGCAATTGAATAGTTCAAATAAATGCTCCTCAGCACAATACTTCTTCTGTTGTATAACAACCTGAAAGTTTAAAATCAAAGAAGCATATCAGGAAAATAGTAATACTAGCAAAATTATATTTCACTGTACTTGAATTGTATTTGCTATTTGTAAATCTTACCTGGTGATATTATGAAGAGTATTTTTGCACCTTTCAAGAAGATGCAACGGCACTCGAAGATGCCCTGTCATCAATATCTCAATATAATTCTAGCATTACAACTAATAATATATCAATAGTTTATTTATTGCAGCTAATATGTATATAATAAATTATGATAACTTTTCAATTCTTAATTTGATGTCATTGTAACTAGAATATTGCAAATTAAATTTCATAATAGTTATGGTACATTATATCACTTATTTGCAATGATAACTTTAACACTGTCATGATCACTGTAGTAAACAGCAATTACACAGTGCTGAACTTCAAAGCATGGTTTTACATAAACATGGTCTAGTAAACTCCCAGAAGAAACAAATGTTGGACTTTGTACAACTTGTGAATAATTGAAAGAAGTCATCATTTCTTTAAGTGATTTAACTTCATCATTGTTAAAGTAGTTTATGTTAAAATCACCAAGGATTACATCAATGTCATTAGTGGTGATAATATATCTAAGACTTTCTACATACCGTAAAACATGCGAAGTGCATTTTTTATATAATAGAAGAAGTGTTGTACTGAACTTATTTATATTATTATAAACATCAAACTTAGCTGCATTTATTTCTGAAAAATATTCACATTTCTGTATTTTAATGTTACTTCTAATGCAAACGGCTAAACTCAAAAATCTGTCTGTATTGTGGTCTTGTCTGTGCAACATAAATGGTTCCAAATTCATTTTAATATCATTGTCATTGCTTTGAGGTAGAAGCTGTGTTTCTGTTAAAGCTATTAAATCACTGTTATTAATATTTGAATCGAACTTGATATCAATACTGTGTTTCTTGAGAGACCTAATATTTAAAAGACTTATAGTCATCAGTTTTTCGTCATTTATTAAGAACTGAGTTGAATTGGTCGCTTCAATGTTTCTTAGTCTATCATATTCTTCATGTACTTTTGGATTTATTTTTACATATTTGTGTTTAATTTGACCAAGTACATGAATCCCTTGTAACGTTTTAGATCGACTTATTGCAACATATACTTGTCCAAAGTTAAAGTACCTTTGTTTAAATAAATCAAAGCTTATAACAACTTTGTCTAATGTGAGACCCTGTACTTTATGTACAGTGCAAGCCCATGCTAGTGCTATAGGAAATTGCATTCTTTGTATCTCTGGTGATGATGGTTTACCAGGTCTTACTTTAATCCTTGTTAATAGACGTTTGATTGGCACTAGTCCATTCTCTTTTGCAAACTGGTTGTTGCATTTGTTAATTAATGTATTTCCAGCTAAACGATCATCAAACTTGATGTAAATTATGGATGGTTTCTGTGTAATTTGATTGATATCTATCTTTGCAATAGTACCCATTTGACCATTAATAAGCCTATCTGCTATATCAATGTTAGTGGTAAGCATGACTCTACTTGTTTCCTTGACAAAAATTTCAAAATCAAGTCCACCAGTTTCTGACCTTCCTCTGGCTAGTACTCTATCAATATCTTGTTTTGAGACATTAGAAGGATATTGATCTGTTGCTTTAAGTTGGTATAGAGGTTTAGATATTTCCTCAAGTTTTACATTGTTATACTCCATAACAGGGTTATTCTCAGCCCATATATGCAGAGCATCTGTTGGATAGTCATCATCTGATGTATTGATTGACCTGGACTGGATGCACTGTATATCTGCTTCAGTTTGCAATCCAGTTCTAAATCTGTTTAATAGTTCTGTGAAGGCTTGGTCATCTTTTTGTCTCATTATCTGTGTAAGCTCAATTATTTTAAAGATGTGCCAAGGATGATACAGATTCAATGTATCATTGTTATAGTTTTCAAAAACACATTTCCTACGTATTGGAGGTAATTGGTACAGATCACCTACTGCAATTACACTTTGACCTGCAAATAATTCTGAATTAGAAGTGGCAAATATTTCATTTAATCTTAGGTGCATGTGAAGCATAGTAATGTTAGAGACCATGGAAATTTCATCAACTATTATTAGTTTAAGTTCTGATAATGAAAGTCTCATTTGAGTTCGTTTCTGATCTGACATAGCATTAAGTTTATCACCTATATCTTTGGGTATTGCTAAAGCAGAATTTATTGTTGTGCCATCAATGTTAATGGCAGCTACTCCAGTAGGTGCTAGTAGTAAGACAGTGGGCTTTTCAGGATTCCTAGAACCATATCGAAAGGTCTTCACTACAGTGTGATAAATTGTTTTTATTAAATGACTTTTTCCTGCACCAGCACCTCCTGTAATAAATAGATGAATTGGTTCAACTTCTTTTGGTTTTAAGCTGTTTAAATTTTTCTGCTTAATTCTACACCATGATAGGACTATGTCATATGCTTGACGTTGTTCTTGATTTAAAGATCTAACAGATTCTCTCAGTTGATCATCAGATATTTCAGCTGGTTGATGGTACATTGTTATTCCAGTTGAGCCTCTATTTTCATTACTGTGACACTCCCATGCAAGATGTGATGGCTCTTGTTTATTAAATGACTCTTCAAGTATTGATTCATTGTAATTCTCCGTTTGTAAATCTGCATTTTCTTGATCACCAGTCGAATCATATGATTGAATTATATTGTCTTGGTTGTTCCTTAGCCATTCTAATGCTTCTGTTACTGCTTCTGTATCAGGTTCAAACTTTTGTCTGTTCTGTTCTACAGTAGCTTGAACATCAGCTTCGTAAAATTTAGATGCATAAGTCTTATCATTACCAAGAAGACTTGTTTCATCTTTCCATGGATAATATAGCATTAGCAAATGATGGAAATATTGTTCAGATTCCTTCCTTTTATTAGGTCTGTGATACCTTATTACTGCTTTAATTTTTCTTCGATTCATTTTTTCGTTAGTATTCATAAGACGTATTACTTTTGGCAGTGTTTGAGTGTCTATACAATGTTGAGCCTCAATTGTACTATCCATCAAAATTTCTGGTTGAGCATCAATTGTTTCAACATTGTCTTTTTTGTAGTCCTTATAATAGTAAGCAGCAAACTCAGCTAAACACAAGTTTTCCACAGCAGTGATAGAAAGTGGTCTAATACTATATCGTTCTACGATGTTTGATTTGAAGATGTCTGTGCTTTCATCATCAAGCTCATCAAGTTCTTCTTGTGTTTTTGCAACTCTCACTCTTTTCTCTGGTAAATCTGTAGCAACAAACACTGTTGCTGGGAATATTTTTCTTAACCATAATTCAGGCATACATCTGTACACACATTCTTGTGAACTAACTTCACGAGTTGATAAGAATGCAGCACCTATTTTTCTCAAACCATCTCTCACATTCATGTTTGCAAGTTTAGCATCCTTTGCTGCATTCATAATTGCCTGTGAGCACTCTGTTTCATCCTTTGTGAAATATGAGCATACATATGTAATGCACTTATAATGATCAAACACCGGCTGTAAGTCAACATTTGCTGCAAAACCCTTTATACCAGCAATAAAATAGTTATTAATGAAGCAACTATCAACAGGTCTTTTAAGGTGAAGTTCATAGTTAGAGTCTGATGAAATTGACAGAGCTGAGTAATATGCTTCTTTAGTAATCCCTACTGAACTGAAGATGTCATCTTCAGACAATGTAGGGTCATAACTGGACTTGTTTGGATTTAAAACCTCATCTATTTTTCCTTTTACTAAAGTTAAGATTTCTTTACGTTTGTCTAGGACATTAGTTTTTAATGTTTCATCTAAATCATCATGAAGAGGTTCTGCTATCATTGTTCTGTTAGTAAAAAACTGACCAAAATTGTATCTGCATGTAATATTTTTGTATTTTCTACAGGATCTAGAATGGCTGTGTTTTTGATATGTTTTTACTAAATTGTGTAACTCACTGTTGTTTTCCTCTTTTGGTAAGTAGGCTTGTACATGTTGGTCTATGTAGTCTATATATGCTTGCCTGTTGTCGTGAGTTAACTTGGGACAGTCTGATGTCCAGATTAATGCATGTAGATGAGGAGAACCTCTCATCTGAAATTCAATACGAAGAGCGTAATATACTATTTTACCAATTGGCTTTGCATCAGAGAGTAAAACATCAGTGAAAAATGTTTCTACTCTGTATTGAAAGTGTTTAGCAACTACAACAGGATTTAGATTAAGCATTTCACACCTCTTGTCATAGGACAATGCATCTACTTCTTGATCAGTGATGCTTTTGCCTTGAGTTTTAGCAATGATTTGAAACAGTTCTGGCCATTTAAGGTCTGCACATGATAATGTCATAAACCAAGATGGTATTCCTAATTGCTTCACCATAGCAACCACTTCATACATAAACTTCTGCCAATAAGGTGGAGTGCCTGGAATTTGTCTTAAAAATAAATAAGCTTGGTCTTGACAAATAAGATTTTGTAAATTCTGTGCATTAGATCGTAGTTGAGCAGCAGTGACAGAGTGTCCATGAACTTTTTTCAGGGCAATATTGATACTATCTGAAACTTTTTTCTGCTCTATTATAAACTGTGCAAAAAAAAGGTATTCTGGATTCATTGCAAATCTTCCACTATGATGTAAGAGTCTGGCATTAAAATATTTCACTGGTGATAACTTGACATCACGTTCAACTGTGTACCCAAATCGTCCCTTGGGAAATAGTACTGGGAATGCTAGTTCCTCACTTAGTTTGTCAGTCATAAATGAAACAGGTTGTTTGTTTTCTCCAGGTGCAATATTGTAAACTTCATTTCCTAATGACTGTTGATTATAATTATCTATTGCGAGACAATAATTAGGCATAATGGACTGCAAGCATGTCTCATTTGTTGGACCACGGTGTTCATTTAAAGGATCTTCATTCTCTTCATTATTTTCAACATCATTGGTTTGCAATGAAGAGTTTTGTTCATCAACAGTTGTTAAATCTTGATAACCTTTGCGATAGGTTTGTTTAGAATTTTCAATTGCGTGATAACAATTCTTATGCATTGTAATTGTGTTGTCTTGGCTCACTATTGTTGTGCAATCTTGATTGTCAATAAGTTGACCTTGTGAGGACTCTCTGCATGAGTTTTGTAGGACAATAAGAGTTCTATCAATATTATCAATATTGATTTCTATGCCACTATACAAAGTATTATTTATTTTAAGCCACTGCAGAGCTTGCAATACAAAGCGAGGCCTCACTGCTTGAAAGTATACATGTCCTCGGAATTCTAATTTTCTTTTTAGTTTCAACAAAATTATCCCCGATCGCTCAGGTGCACGAGGCAAAAGACTACATGTCTGATCACATTCTACAGGCACATTACATATTGCACCTTTAATTTTCCTCTGTTGCCCTTTCGCCATAACAAGAATTTTTTGAAATACAATTCTTTGCGCTATTAATATCTGCTCTAGTTTGTTAAGTAAACCAAGTTCAACTGGTATTTCATCAACATACATATTGTTTACTACAGCCTGGCAGGGAAGTCTTCCTTGCATCACTTTTGAGTGACATGTCTTGCATATGTACTGTTTGCCATCAAATGATGTTCGAATACTAAACATCTGTTGATCACAGTATTTAGTGAACAAAAACTTAACAACTGATTTCTTGTATAGTAGCCTATTACATACACAACACACATAATATGGGCCTTCTCTTATTTTATTTTTAAACTGTTCAATACAAGAGTCTAGAGTGGTTTCTTTCTTAGTCCTTTTTTCTCTTCTTTTGTTAACAATTATCGGTTTAACATTTGGTTTTAGTGAACTGTATTTGTCTTTCCTATTTCTTAGCAGTTTTACTTTTTTTGAAGGATTCATTGTATGGTAATTTTGCAAAACTTTGTTTAATAGCTGCTGTTTCTTTGCAGTATGCATTGTATGATAAGTTTGGCTAAGTTTGCTTAGTAGCTGTTGTTTCTTTACTGTATCCATTTTATTATAAGTTTGAACACGTTTGTCTAGTAACTGTCGTTTGTTTGCTGCATCCATTATATTGTAAGTTTCTACACGTTTGTTTAGTTTCTGTTCTTTCTTTGAAACATCCATTGCATTGTAAGTTTGCACACATTTATCAAGAAGCTGTTTCTTTGTTAAAGGATCCATTGCTGCAAATATTTCTGCTTTTCGTGTTTTCATTTCTTCTAATCTCTTTTTCTTTTTAAGAGGCTCCATAGTGTCGTATGTATATTTTTTTCTATTTTTCTGCAGCAGTTTTCTCCTTTCACTTTTGTCAACATTACATGTGCAAAACAAAAATTGTATTTTGTAATGTATTTGTTCAACTTTTAATTTATTTTGTGTTATATTACTAATTACTTCAACAAGTGAATGAATACCTCTTATGTCTTTATGGTGTTCCATTGCAGGTACACAAGTATTATCATACATCAACAAAGAAAATATATACTTTCTTTTGGCAGTTTGTTGAAAAATACATGTAACACAATAGCTTGAAAGCCATAATAAAAACCCTGTGTTTTCAAAGTAGTTGTTTAAAATCAATCTTTCTAGTTTGCTGCTGGCTTCTTGCAGATTAAATGATAACATTCCATGACTTTGAACATTAAGAACTACTGACACCTCTGCTCCACAAATTTCAACATTCCTACATAAATCAGCAGATGTCAGATGTCTGTCAATATCCATGTTACAATAAAACTTATTGCCATGGTCAGCAATAAAACGTAAGGTGTTTGCATTCCAATAACTTGTAGGTTTCATTAGTGAGTAACATATGGCATACAGCCCCACAGCAGAACATTGTTTACAAGAACAACTTGCTTCTTCACTCCCATTGCTAACAAGTTCATTTTTTTCATATTTAATAGTTTGCACTCCCCTAACTTCATAGACCTCACCATTTGCATGTATTCCATAAAAATACTGTACCAAATTTTCAATAGATGGTACTTCCAATAGTACACAGGTACCAAGGAAATGACTTTCACCGTATGCATCTCTTGCATGAGAATCAAATATTTTAAACTTTCCTGTATCAGTATAATAAATACCAACAGAAATAAATCCTACTGTTAAAATGAATGACACATAATTTCTCAACAGCAGTGTTTCAAAAGCTCTATCCATGGGCATACAATACTCATAGCCATCTATGATAACATCACTTCGTACTTTACCAGTGTAGCTTTCACTGTATTTTAACTGATAATTTTCTTCTAGAACTGAAATCATTGATGGCAATTCTGTTAGCATTAGATATGACTGTTCTGTTAACCCTGACAAAATAGAATATAATTCATTTCCTATCTGCATAATTTGTACCAAATCAGCAGAACTGTTTATTCCTTTGATATTGTTGTATACCAAAGCACACAAGCTCATAGCAACACATTGTTGTCCAGCATTTGCACCAAATACTGTGACATCACCTTGACTATATGGTGCCTTAATTGTCAGGGTTGGATCAACATTATGTATAGGAGGCCCAGGATTTGTTTCTATGTCATTACACAATTTAAACATGACACAACACTCTCTGTGAGTACCGTTTTTGTACACACTTGTCAGCCCACTGCATGTGTATAGCAGTTGATATTTCTTCACATTTAGCTGTTTTCCGCTACTCCTGTCCCTTCTAAAAGAAGTCAAAGATCTTTGATGCAATCTTTGTCCAATGGAACCCAGCGTATTTCTCTTTATTTGTAGAAACCTTCTATTAATTTTTCCCTTTTTTGTAGTTCGACTTTTTTTAAGCTTACATTTCATTAAACGATGAAGTTTCGACGACAACGGAACTTGCTTAAAAATTCTCTTCCACACAAACACTCTTAGTTTTCTGCTTTTTTGTGCCAGACGTTTTAACTTCTTCACAGGTATTCTACTCGGTTCGCGATCACCTCTTAGCACATGATATTCAGATACAACACGGCTATCGTTATAATGCAAAAACTTAGCATAACGACTTCTAAATTCCTGTTTATATTTTATTTTCACCAACGTAACACATCGATCATCTGCAAGTAACTGCATTGTTTTTTCTAATACATCACATTCTTCAAGTACATTCCACATTCCTTGTGACACATTCATGTAGAACTTATAAAGGTACAAGATTACAGATAAAACTAACGCATTACATAGAAATAACAGAACTGATAATCCACTAAGTATAGTGAACAAAATATGTATAATAATAATCATAAGAGCCATAAAAGTAAAGGCATTACTTGCATCTTTCCCTCGATACGTGCGTTCTTTGTGATTTAATATGGCAGCTTTTTTGTTCCTGTTGACATTGCTGTTGTTCTTTGTACCTCTAACGTGATCAGCAGCGGACAACTTGCATTCACCAGCAACAAAACTGATCATTTCAAAGTCTTCACTGAACATCGTTAGCGTATTTCTGTCATTCGTAGTCAAAGTTTCTGCACTTTTCATATTCAATAATTGCTCATTCAACTCACTTGATTTCATATTTCCACTAAGATTTCTCAGATTATTCACTTCAAGAACGCGGAACGACCCGTTTCCAAACGTACGCTCGCCATCACCTTTTAGTGTGGGTCTACCGCGAACGGCGTGTGCATTTGTAAGTGTTTTGAGCGTATTGCATATGACACCATTTGTCACAACCATACCTTGATTCTTCGAAGCTCTGACTCTCGTAAAAAACACAGAATGTCAACATTCCTCGTTCCCAGACTCTTCGTTTCTAAAGTATAACAAAAACCTGTCACTCGTAACGATGACAGCTCTAAGGCCGAAGAAACTTCGATTTCTTTCGGAACCTGATCGTTGGGATTCTGATTCCTCGAGTCTTCCCTTCTTACTACGCAGCCTCGGTCAAGGGAAACGAAGACCCTAGGATTGACCCTGACAACAACACGCCGAAACAAAGGAGCAGGTGACAGGAAGTCAAAGGAACCAATCTCACTGATTGCGCTTAATTAGCTTAGAAAACGATATCAAATTTACACTTCTGAATCACTCGGCCGTGAAAAGTCAACTCCCTTTGGCTGCAGTCTCTAATTTTTAACATTCCCCTCGCGTCGCGTCTCCTCGCAACTTCTCGCGCGCAAGTGCCCCACAATCCGTCGCCAAAATTAGAAACTACTCGATGTCTACTGAAGCAGACACGGGGAAACACTGCAGTCCATCTGCCGTTCAGTTTACTCATGTTAGAAACTTTCTTCTCGCCGTTGAAATTCCAAACATTCGCATAGACACTTCTCTTAACATATTGTGTCTTAACACTTCAAAAGCCACAACATGAATCGACATTTTCCCACACGTGACAACACGCATCACTGTTGTTAAAAATAGTTAGCGCTTGCGCAGAAACGCCGGAAGTGCCATTTGCGGATGATACTGGACGACGAAAAAGAATTCGAGGACCGTCGGTAGTTCTAGACCCGGGCGCCGCGCGAGACGCGCGAAGCCCGGGTAACTAATACTCTGCCAAACAAAGTTAAGTCCTGAATCTCCATATGTCAAGATTGGATTGTAATTTTTGGATTTTAATAACAATTTTGCTGGTCATTTCCTTTTTTATCATAAGATAAAAAAAACGCCTTCGTTGGCCCATTAACCCATTTCAGTTGGAGCGGTGCATTTTCTGTTATTAGCACTTTCTCCGAGCCACATTGCCTTTGTCTTCTCTTTGTTTAGGTTAAGGCCCGAGATACTACCAAAGTCCACAACGACTGATACTTCGACTGATTTTAAATCTGCACACATGGTTTGTGTCGTCCGCAAACTGGCTTAGCTTGACTTCGTTGCCACAAATAGAAATACCTTTATGTTTTCGCTTTGGCGAATTTGTTAGCCATGAATTCAACAGTTTAAATGAATAAGAAAGGGAGAGGGGACATCCTTGTCTAACCCCTGCAGAAGGTTTTATCCAGTCAGTGGAGAAGCCATTATTGATGACTGTACTCTCTATGTCTTTGTAAAAAAACTTTAATCCAGCTTCTAATGCTTTCTCCAAAGTTGTAGAGCTTTAATGAATAATGCATAAATGGCCATTCTAGGGTATCAAACGATTTCCGAAAGTCCATTGACAGTAGTATACCCGAAGTTTTGTCAGTTTTTTGTTTGTTCTAACAAATCACTTATAAGTCTGATGTTGCTCCACCAATGTATCGTCCTTTTATGAATCTTGTCTGGTCAGTATGAATAAGACGAGAGTGAACTGCCTCGATTCTCTTTGCTATGGCTTTAGATGCTATCATTGTTTAACAGTGTTATCGGGCGCCAATTCTTAAGATCCAATAATGAACGTTCTTGTTTAGGTATCAGCATGATAATTCTACGTCGCTGAGAAATTGATAGTTGCCCCTTCTCATGGGC
>JAEMWC010002321.1:12500-38214 GCA_016490735.1 Pachyseris speciosa | reverse complement strand
TTTGTTGGGTTTATCTGTGGAATGCAAGCAGCATTATGATGTTTTTTTGATGGTCGCTTCAAAATGTGAAGCTGTCATATAGGATGTTGCTAAAAAGTGAAAAATAACCTCCAGGAAACTTGCACCCATATAATTTATGGATTACTAGAAAGGGAAGTAGCGGACTGACCGAGACTGATCTACATGTAGGTGATCATGAGCATGAAGGAATTTTTTCGTGAACCTCAATCGTTATTACTGGAAGATGGGCATGAAAGCTAGAAGGAAAGGATCGATTGATGACTTGGGTTAAAATTTTCAATATTTGCTGTTTCCACATGGTAGCTATGTACTTTACATTGTTTCAGTTAGAACCGTATTATATATTATTTTGCATTCTTACGTCTACGTGGTTTTCGACATTCTATGAGGCCCTGTTCGCACTATGCAAATCTGTTTATTTTAAGCTCTGGCTAAACGAGGCAACAACATATGTTGCGGCAACAATTTGAGCTCATGCATGTTTCCACAATGTTTTCCTGTTTATAGCTACCTGAGGAAACATTGCTGTGGTCATCATCGCAACGTGTTATACAGTGTTTGTAGTGTTGGTGACTGTGTGAGCTTGCGATCGTCATGATCAAGATGGATCAGCGAGGAAACAACAGACTCTCTTCCCATACTCATATGTCTACGGAACAAGGTTTTGGGAAAGTGGCACTGGTGCAGATGGATTTTGAACCAAGATTCTATAGGGTGAGGAAATATCCAATACGGATGAAAACTATGGTGATGTCGGCATCTCCTTAGCTGAATTAAAACCGCCAGCGACGATTGCAATTTCATGAGTTTTCGATACCGCTGCTAAAGCGCCGCATGCTTATCGCTTCTGATATACAGTAAATCGATATCTCGTAAACACATTCTTGGAATATTTGAAGCCCATTTACAGCCTTCACGCAGTGCTGATCGTGATTTCATGAAATGTTCGTGCCGCTGTCAAATCACTTCTAAATCAGTTCTCCTTTAAGGCTGTTAAACAGCTGCTTTAGCAGCCAAATTTGCGACTGCTGCAGCCAGCCTCTTCACAGCGGTTTTGCAGCGCTTCTTGAAGCTGTTTTGCAGCGCTGCAGCAGCACTGCCCATTTCATACGGGTAAGTGAGAAGAAAGTGAGAAGGGTTTCTTTCTAAGAGTTACATCTTTTGGTCTCGGGGTGTCTTGTGAAAAATAAATAGGCATGTCTCTCACATTTGCTCTGGGTACTATTTTGTGATTATTTTCATGTTAAAAAAGATTTTTTCCCTTTTTGTTCTGATGCCTTTACATAAAATGTAATTGATTATCTGTAATTTAGTGTTAGTATTATCAGGATGTCTTACCAGGAGGCTTAAAAAGAACTAATCAAGCATAAACTTGTCAACATGTACAGCTACATGTACGCTGTAGGCAAATAGTATATTGAGTAGTTAATATTTGGTCATTGGATCGAGTAATACCCTGTGGCAAACAAACTAAATGAAACATGTCTGATGCACACCATGTGAGGGTCTCTAATGGTGATGATAGTTACCAATGACTTGTTTTACCCAGACTTTTTTTTTTTGTTGATATTTGATACATGTAACTCAGCAGCCATCAGTAGCAACTTACTTCCCTGTTTTTTATAGTCTTTTGTGTCTCTGTACAGTACCTGTACTTGGCTTCCAGTGTTTATTCATCATGTTATCAGTATTTTACTTGCAGTTTAGCATGGTCACTTGTATGTAGTAATGTGACTAATCCTTTACTTTGGGTTTTACAGAGAACTGCTGCAGTTGATGATGACCTCGATATTTTGTTAAATTGTTGCAATTGGAGGTTTTTTGAGTAATGCCTTTTGACAGCTATTTTATCCACCGTCATTTTGTGTTTCTTTTAGCCAAAAAGTTAGTGAGAGAATAAAAATAATGATTTTGTTGTTCACAAAACATGTGTCCTGGGTATATATTTTGCCTCTAATAGTTCTTAATTAAATGAAGGCAGTTTCTTGTATTTAAGCTGTTTTGGGAAGTATAATGAGTATAAATCAAGCAAAAAATTAGAACCATTCTAAGGTAAGTGGTAGTTGATTTTAGCTCTCCAGTATAGATATTTTAGACTCTCTTTGAAGTGTCCTTAAGGATACATTGGTGTTGATTCAGCCCTGAAAAGTGTAAAAAGTGCATTGTTTTGGTTTTATATGGGCTAAATCAGTAACCCATTGTGGCCATTAATTCCCCTTTATACAGGTTTGAAATGGCTTAAATGGGGCCATTGCTAACTATGCCAAAAACCAGTTTTAGCCCTTCTAAGAGAGCTATTTCACATAAATAACACCCAAAACAGCTCTTATAAAGAATGTTGTTTCAAACATATAATGGTACTAATTTGTCTTTTACATGTAGAGTACATTGTTTTGAACAAAAGGCTAAATTAGCCACAAAATATCGGGCCAATTTATTTCTTTTTGAAGCGAAACAGCCCTTAAAAACTAAAACTACCCATCATTTTTCCAAAATAGCCCTCTTGTGTCTTTGTTTCAGCTACTTAACAGAGCTATGTCTTCCCCATTTATGGGGCCAAAACAACTCTATTCAAATGGGCTAAATTAGCCCCAAAATAGTACAGAAACTGTATTTTACTCACCGAAACCGCCCCATTTTGGAAGGTTAAAACAGATCTTTTCGATTTACAGTGTAAAGTACTAAATACTTAAATACTGAAAGAGGATTTTACTTCGTTTTTTTTATATAGACAAGCCTTTCTCGTGATATTTTGCCATGACCAACCCTACAACTTTTCCAAGAAAATCCCATCAAAAATCTTTGAAAATCCAATGATATTACCATGAAAAAACTACAAGATTTTCAAGGTTAATTCACCCTAAGAATGAAAAGATGATGACTACTGTCATTGCATCCGCTGGCATTTAAATAAAGTCTCACAAAGCAAGAAAAATTATTGTTTAGCTTTGCGTAGCTAGCGGTTTTGTCAGGTAGCGTGCGAGCAGCAAAGCCGCCCTTTGCTCCATTCTCCTAGTGGCATCGTCGCTCGCTTGAGTGCTCCCTGACAAAACTGCCAGCTACACAGGCTAATATCTGTTGTGATGACCTTCTAAAGCCTAACTGTAAAACACATAATTTCATGTTGTGTTGAAAACTGTTTTGTTAAGAGTCATAACAACTTTCTTTTTTTTTTTCAGGGGAGAGAACAGACATCCAAACAAATGTCTAGGTTCGCAGCGGGCGGGCAAGAGTTGTCTTTCATCCTTTACCCCTTCCCTCTTCACATTTCATGCACACTGTGGCTCTTTAAAAGTAAATGACTGCTACTTAGGCTACTGAAAATGGAGGTAATAAATTATTCACTGGTGGTACCAAAATGGTAAATTCAAGACTAGGTGTATGAGAAGATGAGTTCATTCCAAATGGGGCACAAAGACCTCCTTTGTGTAAAAAATCTTGCTAGCAAGAACCTTGAAGTTAGACTAAGGGCCTGTTCAGATGGAGGTGGGGGACCCCAGGAAGGTAAGGTCCCCTTCCTAGGTGGGGTTACCAATCTCTCCATACAATCTCTCTTTATTTCTCAATCGCATTCACATGTAAGATGGGGTACCTCACCGAGGTGGGTTACCTGGTCAGCCAGGGCGAGTAACCCGCTTAGCTGGGGTGAGTTTTCTCCATGTGAATGCTGGAGGTGGGGTGGGTGATGTTCATCTGGGCAATTATCTCTGAATTCTTTTGTTAATATACATTCTTAGCGACCACGCGATCGCATTTTAAACCTCACCCAAGTGCCCCGGGGTTACATGTGAAGACCAGCCTTTTTTGACCACAGGTAGGTGGGGACCTCACCTTCCTGGGTCCTCCACCTCCATGTGAACAGGCCCTAAAACAAGAGGCTACAATTATTAGCCTAAACTCGTGCCTGCCAAAATACATTGTGCATGTATCCCTAAGTTGGTGGGAAACAAGAGAAAAAGAGAAGTCTATCCTCCTTACATCGGATGCATTGCGCTTATATCCCTTTAAAACTTCCGAATTGCTTTACAGGTCAACTATTGACAATGGTAATACCTTTAAAAAAAACAAAACAAAACAAAACAAACAAAGCAATAAAAAGAGAAGAAACAAAAAAATGTGGATGGTGTCTCTACAGCAGTTCGAAACTGGAATTATCTGCATCAAAAGCAGTTACGATGACTGCTACACTATTTTTACTTAGCATATATAGCTTATGAGGAGGATATATTTTATTTATTGAAAAATATCTAATCCGACATTAATTTTCTCCTGAAAGTTTGAGAAAGAACACCTATCGAACGGATTAAGATTAGAGATATGAACAAACTGCCGAAATTACTCGTCGAAGCATCTCTTGCAGAAACCAGACCTGAATTCCGTTCCATATTTTATTTTCACTCAATAGTATTGCATCATGTTCATCATGTGCAGATAGTAGCACTGCCTTCCCTACTACAATGCATTTTTCAAGTACAGTCAACACTGCTTGTGTTATGGATGTGACAATGACCCAAAAAACGACAGCATAGCAAACTAACTACCTAGAAAATGATGACCAATAAAAACAATGAATGATTAGACGCTTTTGACTGCTTTTGATCCCAGGAGTTTGGTTTCCTCATATAGGTCTGCTAGCTTGCACTAAAGACCATTACAGAACGGAGGATTTTTTGGCATAAACGTTACTGAAATCTCGGTGAAATGTGAGAAGAAATTAATATTCAGTAGGGTGAAACTGTTTGCAAATACATCACATTGCTATAAAAATCATGTCACGTATATAATAACCCTTCTTCATTGTTCACACTGAAGAAGGGTTACATACCCGAAACGTCTTTGTTTTTACGAAACATTGCTGACACTTTTGGTATGTTTACCTTTATATCAATCGCACTACCTTAAAATTAAACAAGACTACATTTGTAATTAAGTAGAGATCACACTGTTGAGAATATAATTATAAAAAGTACTGTAACTCACCTGCCGGGACAATTACTCCATACAGTTCTACTCTCAGTGCCTTGTGGTTTCTGAATTCAGTTGGTTGGAACCTGACAATACTTGCTCTTGCAGTCTCCACAAGATTATGTTTCACAATGTCATTTCTTCCATTATTTGCATCAAAAATCTGTAAATCAGTTAAAATCACTTTGTAATAAATGTGGAGCAAACTGAGCACTTGCACCAAGTACGTGTACGTTAAAACCTTTAACTTCCCTGACTTAGTATGCAAGTGAAGAAGAGTTAATTTGAGATGAAGTCAGCACTAATTGATGATAAGGGACGTTTCATATTGCTTGATGCCAGAGTACAAGGTAACGATTACATTATGGGGAATATTTACACACCTAATAAAGTACAAGAACAGTGCTCTTTTTTCGAAAAATTACAGGAAAAAATAGACAGCATTGTTGCTGACCAAAATCATAACATTATCATTGGAGGGGACTTCAATGTTTTCACTGACCCAGATCTTGATTGCTCCGGTGGTACGCCAAAAGAGAAATAATCCACTAAATTTCTCAATGACATGTGTCTTAATTTTGACTTAGTTGACATCTGGAGAATCCGGAATCCGGATTGTAAGGCTTTTACCTGGAGGCAGAAAAAGCCCCTCATCCAAAGAAGACTAGATTTCTGGTTGACTAGCGATGTCTGTCAAGATGAGGTAGAGGAAGCGAATATCAAAGTGGCCATCAAAACAGATCATTCAGCAATAACTATTTCTTTCAATACGTTAGATGAACAGATGCAAGGTCCTTCATATTGGAAATTTAACTCAAGTCTAATTGAGGATGAGAATTATGTTTTAGCGATTAATCAGAAAATACCAGAATGGCTAGAGGAATTCGAAGAGGTAACCGATAAAAGAGTATTATGGGATTTAATTAAATATCAAATCAGACAATTCACGATGAAATTTAGCAAAGAAAAGGCACATAGAAGAAGACAAAAACTAACAGAGGTTGAGACATCCTTAGAACAAGCCGAAGAGTTGCTGGCAGCTGAGCCATCGGAATCTAATCTTGAAAAAATGAAAATAATATGATTCGCATTTTGATTATATAGCCAGAGGAGCAATAATCCGCTCCAGAGCTACTTGGTACGAAAAGGGGGAGAAAAGCAACAAGTATTTTTTGGGGTTAGAATCTCATAGAGGTAAAAAGAGCTGTATTCGAAAAATGTTCGCGAGTGATGGTACGGCCACTACAAACCCAAAAAAAATTATGAAAGAGATTGAAACGTTTTATTTGTACGCGGCAAATGAAGAATCGCTAGACAAATATCACCCATTACTTCACAGACCAGAGATACCTAAACTCTCTCCCGATATGAGTTGTCTTTGCGAAGGAAGATTATCAGTGAAGGAATGCTTTGATTGCCTGAATTCATTCGAAAATAACAAATCACCCGGAAATGATGGCCTCACTGTTGAATTTTATAAAACGTTCTGGAACTCCTTAGGCAATTTATTGGTCGATTGTCTTAACTACTCATATGAGGTCGGCGAATTGTCAAACACTCAAAAGCAAGCTGTTATTACACTAATTGAGAAGAAAGGGAAACATAAGCCAAAAATTGGTAATTGGCGACCTATTTCGTTAATAAATGTTGACGCTAAAATTGGCTCCAAAGCTATTGCCACAAGAATTCAGAAGGTGCTACCCGACATAATACACTTCAATCAAAATGCCTATGTGAAAGGTAGAACCATTCTTGATGCAGTGAGAACTATAGATGACATTTTAGAGTACACGCAAAGGAAAGGGATTAGCGGACTATTAGTGGCCATAGATTTCCAGAAGGCATTTGACTCAGTCAGTCGCAGATTTATGTTCAAGGCGCTTTCTGCTTTTAACTTTGGCCCGTCTCTGATTCATAGGGTAAAAACATTTTATAATAACATATCTAGTGCCGTTATGAATAACGGCAACACAACAACCCCTTTCAAGTTCTTAAAGGTGTTCATCAAGGCAATCCACTATCACCATATTTATTCATAATTTGTTTAGAAATTTTAGCTATTGACATACGCTGTAACAAAGAGATTCAAGGAATTTTGGTGGACAAAGAAGAGATAAAATTAGAGATTTTTGCAGATGATTTGACAGTCTTTCTTGAAAACTACACTTCGCTTAATGCTTTGTTTGCCACTGTGGAAAGTTTTACTTTATGTTCTGGTCTTCAAATTAATTATGAAAAGACGGAGGCAATGTTCTTGGGAAAACAAGATCCAAATGTAGCTCCTGCAGTATCCTCTGTTAGAAATATTTCCATTAAGAAGGCTGTTAAAATTTTACGAGTCATTTCACGTATAATCAAATCCTTTGGAAAAAGCTGAATTTTGAAGATGTTCTAAAATCCATTTGTGAAAAGTTGCATCTTTGGAACTGGAGAAATCTAACAATTATCGGACGAATTCAAATTGTTAAGACATTTGTTATACCAATCTTTATGTATAGAGCTGGTTTAGTATGTATACACAAAGACATAATAATATTAAAGAAGCAAATAAAATTATTTTTAATTTTATTTGGAAAGGAAAAGATAAAGTTAAATGCTCAACCCTTATAAGTGATGTGGAAAATGGTGGACTAAGAGCACCACACTTGGAATCATACATACATACATCACATTATTTACCCTCGGATTTTAGAGTAGCTTGTGCAGCTAATATCTCCGAGCATTTAATCATCAGATGAGAGATAGACCATCACACCGGGAACTACGTCCCCTACTCTTTTCGAACAGTGTGTGGGTTCTTTTACGTCCCACAGAATCAATTATGAAGAGTTGTGAGACGGGGCCTACAGTTTATCGTCCTTATCCGAGAAGACTAGAAAGTCTAACCATTTGCAGATGTTATTACAAAGGCAGCACTTTCTCCTCAATTATTTAAAGACCCTGAGTGTTAGTCCGACCGGGGTTTGAACCACCGACCTCCCGCGCGCTAGTCCGGTGCTCTACCACTGAGCTAATCAATCATTAAAACACAGCGAATCATGTGTTGTAAAAAATTTGCTGACGGGATTCCTGGGCCTGGCTGCATGGCGTGTAGACGTCTCTTCTAACGCTCCGCTAAAAGTGAGCTCTCTGCCAAGCTTCTGAACCAATTTAAATGCTTTCGATAGCCACTGACAGCTAAAATCACAAATTGCCTCACTGGCTAACGCTTGGAACTTCTTTAGCTAGTTTATTTGTATGGGAAACAGGAAAAAGCGAAAGAAACACAGCGACTCAGACATGGCAGCCAGCGAAGACACCAAAGCCAAAGGTTCCATCGGCGCCTTAATAAAAACTATGGAAGCCGGCTTCGGCAGTGTCCGCGCGGAAATCGAGAAACTACGTCAAGAATTCAAACATGAAATTGTCGAAATGAAGCACGACGTCCAATCAATAAAGCAAAGCATAACCTTCACGCAAGACGAAGTTGACACTCTGAAGGAGAAGGCAGAGACAAATATGACAGAAGTGAAGGGGGTCTTGAAGAGCTGAACAAGAAAATTGCTGCTCTAGAAGTTCAACTGAATGCTGAAATAGAAAAGAACATCAAGCTCGAACAGTACACTTGCCGAGAAAATTTACGCTTCAACAATTTAAGAGAGGAGGAGGATGAGGATTGCAAGTCCTTGATTTACAAGGTTATCCAGAACGATATGGGCATCGACACATCAGGGATAAATTTTCACGCTGTCCACAGAGTAGGCAGGAAAATCGAAAACAGATGTAGGCCTATTATCGCCCGTTTTATTAGCCGTGAAGACAGAAATCTAATCTGGCAACATAGAGGTAAGATTAAGCACTTGCAAAACTACCCAGATGCATATATAACTGAAGATTTTGCAAAGGCGATTCAGGAGGAAAGGAAAGTTTTGATAAAAGCGATGCTGAAGGCTAGAGAAAAGGAGGGACTTTCGAACGCAAAAGTTGTTGGATGCTATCTCTTCATTAATAATGAAAAATATGATTACAGAAATATCCCAGACTACTTAACATAACTTTATTTTTCTTAATATTTCCCTACCTTATTGCTTTGTTCTTAACTAGAAATAATCTATCGTATGCAAATTTCTACTAAATGGCAAACGAGCTCGATTCATTCACACTAGCAACCAATCCTGCTGGGACTCAAATCAACAATGAGTTATTTTTATGTGTTGTATTTCACACTTTGTTATATGTATTTCGCCTGTTCAAAACTACAAACATCGCGCTTGGTTGTAATAACTACGATAACTCTAGTATGCTCTTATGCCATGGTTTTTCCAATAGATAACTTTCTTCTTTTCTTTCAATGGATCTAAAAGTATGTTCCCTTAATGTGAGGGGTCTTGGCGACTGGTTAAAAAGACGGGAAATGTTTAATTGGCTAAGAAAGAAAAACTATTCAGTTTACATGCTTCAAGAAGTGCACTGCTCGGAAAACGCAATTCCTGTATGGTCTGCCGAATGGGGATATAAAACTCTTTTTAGCTGTTGTACCAGCGCTAGAGGAGGAGTCGCTATTTTATTCAATAATAATTTCAACCTCCAACTCCAACGAACATACTCGGACTATAATGGAAGATTTATCATCTGCGACATTATAGCAGATAACAAATCCGTGACGATGGCTGTGCTCTATGCACCTAATGACGATGATCCAAGTTTCTTTCTGAATTTCTTTGATCATTTAAATGATTTTAAATGTGACGAGTTAATAATCGGAGGAGATTTCAACCTGGTTTTGGACCTAGACATTGACAAAAAAGGCGGTCTCGCTAAAACACATGCGGAATCAGTGAAAACACTAAACGATTTCTGGGTTCAATTTGATCTACTAGATGCATGGAGAATATTGAATCCGGACACTCGCAGATATACTTGGCGGCGCAAACGGCCAGACATCCACTGCCGTTTAGACTTCTTCCTTGTTACTCAAAGCCTAATGTGCAACATTACGTCTGCTAATATATCAATTGGATATAAAACAGATCACTCCCTAATAGAAATCACAGTCGCTACCCACTCGAATATGAGAGGCCCTGGTTTCTGGAAACTAAACACTTCGCTCCTAACAGAAATGGATTATATAAACCAAATACAAGCTGTAATTAAAGACACACAGGAAGAATACCAAAATGATAATTTCGTCAATGATGCTCTTATGTGGGAAATGGTAAAGCTAAATATAAGAAAACAGTCTCTACGATACTCAACTATAAAAAAAGCAAAAATATCACGACGTGAAGAAGAGCTTGAGAAAGAAATCAATAACCTGCAATGTTTTATTGAATCCAATAACATGAAGGAAAAAGATAAGAAAGATACTTTAAACGCTCTAGACACCAAAAAATTAGAACTGGAGAAAATAATTGAATATCGAACGAAGGGCTCAATTTTGAGAGCAAGATGCAGATGGCATAATGAAGGTGAAAAAAATATAAAATACTTTCTTAATCTAGAGAAACGGCATTACAACCAAGGAGCAATAAGCCAATTAAAACTAGGAAACGAAAATTTCGTCACCACAGACAAAGAAATTTTAAGTGAATGTAAGACTTTCTATAAAACTCTTTACAGCTCTAACAATGACTCTCAAAATGAAAGAGCCAATAACGTTTTTTTTAAAACGCAAATGGAGAAAAAATTAAACCAGACAGAACAGGATAGTTGCGAAGGGCTACTAACCAAAACAGAATGTCTTGAAGCATTTAAAAATATGGAATGTAACAAGAATCCTGGCTCTGACGGACTGCCTGCAGAATTTTACAAAGTCTTTGGAACGACATCGCTGACCTTTTCTTAAAGTCTTTAAACTATGCCTATCAAACAGGACAGCTGTCAGTGACTCAAAGACGAGGTATCATCAAACTAATACCAAAGAAAGATGCTGATCCCTGCCTTATCAAAAACTGGCGTCCGATCTCTACTAAATAGCGATTATAAAATAGCAGCCAAGGTGATTGCTAACCGTTTCAAACAGGTTCTCCCAAACCTTATTGACAATGATCAAACTGGTTTTCTAAAAGGTAGATTCATTGGAGAAAACATTCGTCTTATCGATAGTATTATAAAGTATACGGCCACAAAAAACATTCCTGGTCTTCTACTTTTTCTTGACTTTGAAAAAGCTTTTGACACAGTAGAGTGGTCCTTCTTAAATAAAACCCTACATCATTATCATTTCGGTCCATCTGCTATTCAGTGGATTAAACTCTTTCGCCACAATACAGCAAGCTGCATCTTAAACAACGGTTGGTCTAGTGATTTCTTTAAGCTTGAAAGGGGGGTTAGACAAGGGTGCCCCCTCTCTCCGTACCTCTTCATTATTTGCGTCGAAATACAAGCTGAAACACTATTATTTCTAGATAGTGGTATATACCGTAAAAACTCATGTATAAGCCGCACTCGTAGATAAGCTGCACCCCCAAATTTCAAGCATGATTTTAAGAAAAAAGATAAGAACTTGAAAAAATCACTCTGGCAAAAAAGTTGTTTGTTTCTTCTCAGTTGTTTGCGATAAACTTGCTGAAATCTAATGCTGTGTATTTGTGGCGACCTTAAGACTTTAAACAACTCTTAAAATACTGATTTACAAGCTTATCTTTAATCAATTTCCTTAATTCTTGGGACTGATAACGGATGTCTTCATTGTTAAAGCCCACAGTTGAAATGAAAACGATGAAATTTGAACGAAAATAAAGAGCAGGAGAATGATTCAAAACGTTTGCTTAGTAACCACACCGACATTTACAGAGGGAAGTCTGGACACCAGAGTAGCAGACAACAATCAGAAAACAACATGGAAAGTATAAAGACGTATGGAAGCCATCAGTCGGAGAAAAACTTGTCGCTAAACAAGAGTTTAACAACCCCAAGGATAAACACACCATGCAAGTAATGAAAGGCAACAAAACAGTCGGCCATTTGCTTCACGAATTCTCCCAAATAGCGTGGTATTTTCTCTCACGTAGTGGAGAGATTGAAATGATCGGTCGAAGACGACATTAATTGTAAAAATCTTTTGTGGAAGTACGGAAATTCCATGCCAGTTAGAGTTTCGAACGACTGGCGAGCAAGATTCAGGTTTTGAACCTGAAGATACAAACGGCTCCTTTAGAAGCCACATTTCTACCGAAAGCAATGTGTTTAATCTTTATTCACTGAGGATTTTGGTGCTATTTCAGTATTTGTGACCCCATATAGAAGTCAGTTTACTTCCTCTGAAAGCAATGGTCTCTTACATAAGCCGCACCCACGATTTTGAGCCCAAAATTTTGGCAAAAAAGTGAAGCTTATACACAAGTTTTTACGGTACAAAAAGCTCTATATCGCTTAACAATCAAAAATTAAAAACTATACAGAAGAAAAGATTAACCTAAATGCATAAGACAATAAATACACAAGGAATTAATTATAAGTACAATTAGCTTTGAAAAGATGCGTCTTTAGTCTGTTCTTAAAAGCAGAGACCGACGGACTAAGCTTATTGTCTACAGGTAAGGCATTCCATAGCCTAGGGGCTGCGACCAAAAAGGCCCTGCCTCCATCAGTTTTCAGGTGAGTCTTAGGTATTTGTAAAAGATATTTGTCAGTTGTTGGAAGGAAGGCTAAGGCATCTCTATTTTGCTGCACAACCACTCTCAATGCCTCCAGCTGTTTTTGTATTAAATTGCTGAGCAAAAAAACTTCACAGCAGACCAAGACTCTATCAAATTAATCATTCAATAAGGCAGCCACTGTTGAGATATATTTCAGGCATGTGCTCTAACATTGCCTGTCACATTCCTCACAGGTGGTCACGTGCACAAATCAGATTTGACAAGATCTCATCTTTGGCTTCATCCACAAGAGATCTGGGTACAAGATTAGAGTTAATTCTTACTAAAAGTGCACTATTTGATGGTACTCGGGCTGTGCAAACGGCTTTATACTCATGATCTCCATAATGCCGACACCTTTTTAATACGGACACATGGGTTGTTTACAATTGATAAAAAACTTCCGGAAATTTCAGTTGGGAATTTTCATTCGGAAGGAACGGTACGTGTTGTTTACCATTTGCCTAAAATTTCCGGATTGTCATGTCATGCTTGCTGACTGGATAGATTACACTTGCCCAAAAGCCAAGAGGTCTCAGTACAAAACATAGAAACTTGTAAATAGTAAATGAATTTCCATTGTTTTTTTTTGTTTTTTTAACAGGACTACCTTTTCAGAACTCCCATTTGTTGTGGGAATTATCTAGTGGGACGAACCAAAAAAACTTCTTCCATTTACATCCCACCTTTTCCAAACAAAAAGTATGGGAATGATATAGCAAACTTGAGTCATATATGGCCCATATGTGGAAATGATATGGGAAGGTTGGGTGACCATATGGAATTGATGTGGAACCAGATTTCAACAAATTTCAAGCTATGGACAGTATCAATATCACTACATACCATGTATCAATATTTATTAATGCGTAGGGTTGGCAGGACAAAGAATAACAACAGACAGTCACTCCAGTTTATGGCGAGCAGTGAAGGTCATTGCGAGAATGAAAAATGTTGCAAGAGAGTGGGAAATACAAGGAAAGAGGGGGCCTTATGTTATTCTGAAATAAGTAATTAGGAAGATATTAATTTTGCACATGATGTGTTTGCCTCTTTTGTGTCAATCAAGGCAAATACTCATATTCTGACAACAAAGAGTTTCCAACGGTAAAAGCATGCACATAATTTTATTATGTCCTGTGTGCAAACATCTGCTGGAGAAGCGTTTGACAGCTGAATTTAATCTCAAGTTTCCACTCCAAAGTGTTAAATACTGAATGCTTGATTCATTCCAATTGGAATTTGTTCTAGTTAACCAAGTCTTCATAAAACATTGACAGGGTGCATTAATTGCTTGTTTCCCTTTCAAGCAAGGTTGGTATACAAAAAAGAATAAATGTAACTTTAATGCACTAGCTGTTTGAATGAATCCAAGTCATAACAAGAATGTTGAGGACTGTCATTGAAAAGACTTCAAGGAAAAGAAATAAACTGCTTTTGCAGATAATATTAGAGCATATTTATTTGCACTGTAACCTTTTTGTTCAACTCACATAAAACAGTCACTAAATGTTTGTAGCACTTCGAGATTAAATAATTCATCCACCACTTCCACTGGCAAACAAGAAACTTACAATGTATGCAATTTGCTCTATGATCCTGTTGAAAATGATACCCACCTCAAAAGTTCCCTTATATCAGAACTTTTGACTGCGACAATTTTCTGTCAATGAAGTTAAATTGTATTGACTAATTTGAGCATCACTGACAATATTGAATCAAAAGCATGTATTCAGTATCAATCCTACCCTTAAATTGGTACGGAATTATCATAGAACTTTGCAAGGCATTTATTCGAAAAATGTAGTCAATGGAGATAAATATATTGTAGACCTTTTCCAAACAAAGAGTGTTCCCTTAGATTTCCCACACTGTAAAGCATTCTTTGACTTCTTTTGACTGAATCAAAATCTTGAGAGTGCTTATAAAGCTATAAAAGATGGGTTTAAGCTGTTTCCCATAATTGCTAGTTGAAATTTTTCCCAGAATATCCCCATACCATATAGGCCAGCATATTAGGATGTCACTTTACCAAATCCCCATAGCATTCCCATATCATATACCAGTGTGCATGAATGATATAGGAATTGTATGGATTACTGCCACATACGTAGCATTCCCATCGCAAAGGGTCAGAGATCATATGGTATTGGTATGGGGCTGAGCCAAACATGTATCATTCCCATACTAGATCCTATGGGGTATCTATGCTGCCAAATACATGCACATAGCAATCCCATAGTATAACAGTCTCACAATAGAGCTATAACTGAATGAAGACAGTGCCATGTATGGTTTAATAGGGAAAGCAATAGCCCATGCCAAATCCATGTATTATCCATTGAGGGCACATATATTATGCCATAATTATCATCTCCATACTTGGGTCATAGGGGTGTACGCTGTATATGGCCCATATCAACAGGTTTGGTAAGGGCAACCAGAATTTCTGGGAATTTGTGGTAAATGGCATAACAACCTTAGCTCCATCGTTTTGGTGTCCCTATGTATATTTGACAGGTTAAACTGCAACGCCATTACGAAACGGTTAAACTGTTATTATACACCTAAGGTTGGGTTACCTGTGGTACTGTAAATTAGCACAAGGCAGAAGCCATATTTGTTTTTGACAAAGGTACATGTAAGAGTTACCAAGTTGGCACCTGGTTTGTTGCAGATTTCATGACGGGAAAGTGGAACAAGAAAGTTAATACTTAGATATTTAGAACAAGATGAAAACCAGAAAGTTACACTTTGCGAAATATTTCCTTCTTGAACTAAGATGAAAACCACTTGGGCGAGTGATCGGTGACTTGTATTCACTCGGCGGATTTTACTATGGCATGGGCAAGCGGGCTAGTGCTAATTCCAGCCCTGAGCATACCTTGTATAAAACATCAGAGTCTCTATGTACAAACAGCCTTCAAGTAACTAGTTTACAGCAAATTTTAGAGGCCATTAGATCTCGAATTCCAGATGAATTATAAAACCGTGTTGAATGCATTCATTACTAACCTTATCCACACCGTTCTCTTTGTAAGTCATCCAAGTTGTACTGTTCAGTGATAAAAGCAGCTTGTACTTTGTTGTCCATTGATCAGCTTGTGGATTTCCTTGAGTCGCTACAGCGCAGATGAAGAACACGTACTGCAGGTGAATTTGTAAGAAGTCTTTGGGGTTACTGTTACTGCTGGGTAACCACGCGCCATAGCGATACATAAGTCGACCTTTATAAGGTGCATTGCCAGCCCTTGATGATGAGGCTGTGAAGCTGCTGCTTGATATCTCATGCCAGCTGTCCACACCGATTGCTTGAATCTGACAAGCTGAAACAGTTTTTTTGCATTAAAAAGCGGTATGTTTACTTAATTATATGAAGTTACTTTCCTTTTCCTCTAAGTTGCATTTACATTATTCAGGTTATTAAAAAATGAAATTATAGACCTGGTATGAAAAGGAGTCGAGTTATTGAATAAAAACTTCACATGATACAGCTGGCAAAATAGATTGTCTGACTGTGAATCTGTCAGATGATTGTGAGAACTTCAGTATGTATATTATCTTTCACTTCTCAGAATATATGACCCATTGTTCTGTTATGCATATAACATCAAGATAAATGCAACCTTGATCAGTTGTCAAGACAAGCAATGGCCGAAGTTATACTGGATAAAATTTATCCGTCTGAGACGAGCTCTAAATTAATACAGAATAAAATCATATCAATTGGGTGCCTCAAGTCTGCTTTTGGACTTATTGTCTGACTCAATGAGTTACAACCCATCCTGTCAGGGTGTTGATAAAACCAGGAACAAACAACATTTCGGAACACTCCGCTGGAACATAGAATACAAAAATAATTAAAAAGCATCTTCAGAACAAAAATTGAAATGGCACAAAAGTAAATGATACTTTAAGTTAATAACAGACCTTTTGGCAGAATTAAAAGAATTGAAGAAGACGAAAAATCTCTTCCAGGAGGAGGTGTGTGACAGAAATAGAGCATTGATTTGGGACTTACTTAAATGGTTTCATACAATTCAGTCGGTGCACAGTGAGGGATGGACGGTTGAATATCAAGGTGGGTTATTATTCGAAGAAATACTGAATGCACCCGTGCAAAAAAAGAGGCCAGCCTAGCCTGGGCGACACCAGCGACTGGCCATTTTGACCTTCAGCTGTTTGGGGGGCTGCCCTTACTGGAGCAAGCTCAGTGAACTAGGGACAGTTACTGGCCAAAACCCTTGGGTTAGAAATGAAATCACACATTTAACCTAAGTCACAACAATTGTACTTTTAATTGCAAAAGTGCTTCTAACAAGTTCACTTGATTTGAAACAATCCTTAAGTGCTGACCAGCAATTCTGGGAACCGGTTTAAGCCAATCTTCTAAAGCGCTACAAGGACTCTCAAGGTTTTGGTTTAGTCGAAGGATGTCAAAGAATGGTTCAAAGTGTGTGAACTCCAAGGGAACACTCTTTGTATGGAAAAGGTCTACAAATTTCTTACACTGTACACTGTATCTCCATCGACTGCCATTTTTTGAATAAATTCCACGCAAAGTTTATTATTAATGTCAGTGATGCTCAAATGATCAGTCAATAATTTAACTTCATTGCCAGAACCTTGTTGCAATCGAAAGATCTGATTCAAAGAAAACGATTCCTTCCAGTTCGACAGTGATCAACAAACGATTCAGGAATTCTGACTTCGAATACCGGTCAACTCGCCTACGACCAAACTCGCCTACGACTTGGCAGCTCGCCTACACTTAAGTAATGTACAGTGCAGGCCAGAATTAAGCGAACTACGCATACGCGTTTTATACGCAGCAAAAATGCGTATGCACGTCTTTTTAGACTCGTCTATATGTGCGCGTATTTGCCATTGTTATTCATCGTCGTAATTTCTCTTTGTGTGGTATTGTCAAATAAAACAAAAGAATTCACCAGGTTGCCGACAAACACAAAATTTGCATTTTGTGAAACCAGCCAGTGACAGCTATCATATTTCGAATCTTATCCGCTTCGTAAATATTGGCTCCTAACCGGTATTGAATATTCTGCGCATGTAGAGGAAAACAAAGATAATTAATCGAAAACAACTCGTTCGAAAAAAGGAACCTCTCTGTTTCTAACTTGAATAGCAGTTGAAACCTCCTAGTATCTCAGTCGTCACAAGATTTCATGTCGAAAGCTATCGTATTTCAGAACACCGTCGCTCATTTCGCAGATGGTGCAGATAAGAAGTCATGAATCTTTGACACCTAGTTAACGAGAAGGAATTTAAAAAAGATAGACAGTCAAAGACTTCATGTGGCTACTGCTTTAGAATCTTCCCATACACGTGCGAAACGTAGGTCAGTTGTTGAGGAAGCAAATCACCAGCCTTTACTCTTTACACTGTAGTCCGTTGTAATTATGATATATCTGGTTCTATTTGGGCTACAAAGACGCTTAAAACGGGAAAATACTCCATGTTTGATAGGAAAAGTTATGATCCAAATTATCACGACGCGCTAACTGTGGCAATGATATTTATTTGCGAGTGAAAACTGCGTGAGTTGAATCAGGAGCCGGCAAGCGTTGTGTCTCATTCTTTTGTGTTAAGTTTAGCACCCTGGCTGGCCGCTGTAGTCACGTTCACGTTGTTGAGCCAAGTATGAAAATTGATATCTCCGGTTCTATTTGGGCTACAATAACGCTTAAAACGGGAAAATACTCTATCTTTGATAGCAAAAGTTATGATCCAAATTATTACGACGCGCTAACTGTGGCAATGATATTTATTTGCGAGTGAAAACTGCGCGAGTTGAAACGAGAGCCGACAAGCGTTATGACACATTCTTTTGTTTAGTTTAGCATCCCGGCTGCCGTTGAGACAATATCTCCGGTTCTATTTGGGCTACACTCTACCTTGAAGGCAAAATTTATTATCTGAATTATCACAATGCACCGAGTATGGCAAGAATATCTTTTGCGACTGAAAACTGTGTGCCGTTGAAAGAAGAAACGCTTGAACGTACGAGACAAACATTAAGTTAAATACCGTCGCCCGCGCGTGAAAATGCAGAGGTCTTGAGGAACTCGGACCTCCTAGCTCACTGTTTTATCCTCAGAAATCATCATTGCGGCAAGGAATAAATAAGAAAAGCGTCTACAAATATAAACAAACAAGTTAAATCTCTTCAAGGTCTACGCAGTGCTCGTTCGCAAAATACAGATCTTTAAATTTAGAAACTCTACACTTCCGGTGTTTTATTCCTCTCTTAGCTTGTCACACACAGAAATCGGACTGTTGTAGTGCTTGATATCTTAAATTCTACGGATTTTTTTATTTCTTTGTTTCGTTTCGTTTTGTTTCATTTCGCAAAATACAGTAAGCTTGCTGTAATTTAAGATATTTCAAAGTTTCTTCTTTTATGGGCTGAACAATGCGACATGGAGTTGTTCTTGCCCTGAGCCGGTTCTACGATGAAGTCGGCAAGTGCAGTCATACTTTGTCCTTCTGAAAAGCTTTTCTCCAGCTATTCAAAAGAACAATGAAATAGCAACAATAGGAAAACAATGAGCTAGCTCATACATACTAATGCGTCTGACTAGACGCGCATCTGCAGATTTTTAGACGCGTATACGCATCCGCAGCAGACGGGTTTTACGCGTATGTTTTGGTTCGCTTAATTCTGGCCTGCACTGTATGTCTTTTATAACTTTAAGTTATCATTTTGTGAACAGTGTTTGCGACTATAGCACAGTCCTCAGGGCTGCCCAGTCAGCCCTTTTTCATAGTCCACAGTCACCTGTTACACTGCAGTGGTCGCGGGAAGTAAATTTATTTTTTCGCTCTTAGAACCTGAACCTTGTATTGTTTTTAACTCAGTGATACCAGTGTGCAGTAAAAGCCTGATTCTTGCTTAAACAATTTTTGTTTTAAGAGTATTTTCAATGATTTCAATTCATCGAATCATTACGTAAATAAACAAGGCTGCACGCGTCTCTTCAAACTTTTATTTCTGTCTCAATCTTCTGCTGTCGTTTTACACGCAAGCTTTTTTTGAGGCGTTCTTTTTCACTACATATAAAAAATTTCACCTTCTTCAATTCATCGAATCATTACGGATCATTACGTAAATAAACAAGAATCGAACTCGCCGGATACATTAACCTTTTAGTAAACAAACTAGCCTATGTAGGCGAGTTCACGTTAAAGAGCACTGTCACCCGCATTCTTGCTGTTTTAGGTTCAATTCTACCAAAATTACTGCCTTTTACCTGTTATCGTGCAAAAAATGCTCCTACAGAATCAGCAAGATGAATTCCAATGAAATTTTAGCAGGAAGAGTTAACCATAATAATTTTTTTGGTGATTTTTCAATGCATAGCTTGAAATTTTGAAAAAACTGACAAGTTTTTTCAAATTTCAATCCATTTCCATCCTCGTCATCTCACATGGAATACAGAAGTTTATGGTGTCAATGCAGTACTACAGTCTTTGGCAGCAAAACTAGACCATTATTTTAAGGTTTCCACTGATGCATTGGCAGTTTTAAGCTTTTCAAAGTGATGGTACAATAGCGTGACACTGCCCCTTTAAGTCGTAGGCGACTTGGCGTAGGCGAGTTTGGTCGTAGGCGAGTTGACCGGATTCCCTGACTTCTAGCTAGTCCCTCAAATCAAACGCAAATGACCATATGCTTATCATACCTTCTCAATTCTAGAACGTTAGCACTTCAGAACTAAAGAACGATGAGGGAAAGATACAAAAAAGAAGATAAAGAATTGGAGATTAAAAGTTCGAACGTCTGACGAGCGATGATGAGTGGAGAAATATCTGTAATCCAAACAATCCATTTCAACATCTAACCTTTCTCTCCAGACAGCCTGGGACATTTTGTGGCTTTTGAACTAGATGTCTGCCGTTTTCTTCACCTCAAGTGATGTCCCACGCGGAAGAAGATAAAATCAAGTCGAGTTGCGCATGAGTTCATGACCTCGCGGTCCTCCTGGGAACTAGCTTGTTCAAATTCAACATGGCGGACTGAAGTGCGATCTGGATTAATTGGGAAAACAAGAGGTTTCTTGAAGACACACACGGCTTATATAAGTACTCAGAGGCGAGAGGAAACATTTTTGTGTGGTTTTATCAACTTAAAAGTGGTCCAAGTGAAAGAAAAACTACTGCAACAGTCAAATCCGAAAATGAACAAAAATCACTTCGCTTTGTCACTTCATCAAACTTGCGTCTTTGGAAATTAAACAAAATGGTGTATGGAGGAACTTTTCAGGGAGCAACCATTTACAACAGGATCAGCCAACAAACTGTGTAAGTTTCTTGTTTGCCAGTGGAAGCAGTGGATGAACTATTATTTGCTCGAAGCGCTACGAATCGAACATTTAGTGAGTGTTTTAAATAAGACGGTGACCTCTCACGCGAAAACGTACATAAGGCAAAACGCACGGCTAGTGAACGAATGACAAACGGATGGCCAAACCGGTTGACACGGTTATGATGAACGGCTGAACGGCTGTGGTAAAATTTTTAACGGCTCAAATGAATGGCTAAACGGCTGTAGAAAAATTTTGAACGACTCAAGTGAACGGCTCAACGATCAAACAATCATTATTTTTCATCCAACATCATGTTTGTCAAACATAAACGTCGTTGCGTAGCTAAAACAGACAAACAATGTTTCACCAAACGCGGATTTCGACGTTATGTAGTTTATTTGGTTGCTTTTTACGGCTTTGCACTCTTTGTTGGTTGGGGTGGCTAAGCTATTGATCAATTTTGTTGACAACGTGAAAAATGTAATCATCAAAATCAGACATGGCAAATCAATTCAATGCAAAGTGGAGAGAGGCGGCTAAACCATCATTTAGCCAGGGCATTAACGGAGAACAGATACATAAAATAATTATTTTTCGAATGGATCACTGAGAACGGTTAAATGGGTAAAGACAATAATAATTATTTTGAATCGACAATCGAATTGCTTTTACACAAAGCTACGAAAAACCACCATTCAACATTGAGTTGATGTTTTAAAACTCACAACGTTTTAAAGCTCAAAAATGAAACATCACTACGCATATTTCTCGTTAATGTCTACCAGTAACAAAGGTAATAATAATAATAATGCAATACATTTATATAGCGTCTTTTCCCTATGCTCCAAAAACGCTTTAGAGGTGACAAATTAAAATTATCATATACAATATAATCGTTAAATTCCCATCATTATTACCATTACCTACTAGTACTACTCGTTAAAAATCATTGTCCGCCATAAGCCTGTAAAAATAAATGTCTCTTAAGTTTCTGTTTAAAAGTTTCCACCGATTACGAATCTTTTATTGACAGTGGAAGATCATTCCAAAGTACTGATGAAGCCAACACAAAAGACCGGCCACCATATGAGTTAAGATTGAACACAGGTTTCGTTAAAAGATTTTCGGTAGAAGAGCGCAGTGATCTTGAAGGTTTATAGGGTATAAGAAGGTCAGTTATATAATTTGGAGCTTGCTTGTTAAGTGCTTTAAATGTGATTAGAAGAATTTACTAGGTACAGGGAACTACCTTCATTTTAGGACGACGAAACCATCTCTTTGTGTTAATAAGAACGGCGAGCGGTGTTTATACTTACCACATAACATTCGCAATAAGCTAATTTGCATACGCAACGCAGTGTTTGATATTTGCAAACGGTAGCGCAATGCTCAGTTCGAATCAAATAAACAAAGGTCTTATTGAACCACACTATCTCTGCAATATGTTTGCGCCGAGAATTTCGAATTATGATCTTTGTGACGCCAATAGACTGCGAGCAGTAGCAGTTCCTTTCTGCATCCTTTTCTCTTTGTATCGCCTTCAGAATTTCCCGTAGACTTGCCACAAAGCGACCTCTCGAGTCTTACAACACAAAAGCGAAGTGGAGCAAGCTGTCTTGGCTGTGAAGCGGCTGAGTGAGCAACGAAGTCGCGAGATTTCCGAATGTAATTTCCCGTTACACAGACAACAGTTAATTTCGATTGGCTAATCAGACTGCACGCTGTCAGGAGAAATCGTTTACAACCTGTTGACAGACAAAACAGAGCAGACAGTAATTTGGGATTTTCGATTCTGTAGAAGAATGTTTGATGCAAAGGATGCAAGCGCGTTCTGTTCTATTTTGGTTGTAGCACCGTTGAAAAGCATAATCGACGAACGGGTCAAATCAAATGACTTTGGTCTGAAGGCGGTTGCTTTCAGTAACAGTGTATTGAAGGACGTAGCAAACCATAAATACCAAGTAATTTATGCATCAAAACCGGATTTGTCCGAAGAATTCACTGACCTGCTAAAAGACAATTCTTCAGAATTGCAAAGGAATCTATGGTTAATAGTGGTCTCTTTGGAAAGCTAGAGAACTCTAGTTTTGGATTTTCTAATTGCCGCTCACGAAATAGTTTCAAGAATTTTCCATCAATGTATGAAATAGCGCTATTGTCTTGTCCTTGTGTTGCCGAAATGATAACTCGCGTTCTACGTGTATTTGTATTCTTGGAATAATTTTGGTCTTGTTGGGAAGGAAAAAGACAAATAGTAAGCAGAAAAATTCGAAGAGTATATTAAGTAATAAAGAACTTCAAGAATAGCCGCCTTGCATAGGATTTTAGCGATTGTAGATTCTTGGTAGACTTGGGAAGCCAAGTGCAATACATCTACATGTACATGATTTCAGCACTCGGCAAAGTCCCATTGACTTATGGCTGTTATATGTATGGCCTCATGCACCTATAAGCCTTTTTGGGACATCACGCCAAGTCGGCCACTTGCTGAATGGAACAGGTCAGCACTAGGGGTGGTCACAGCCAGAGCTTTGTTACATCCCTAGTGGCTCTTTTACGTCCCACGGAATCAGAGAATTATGAAGAGTTGTGAGACGGGGCCTACAGTTCCTCGTCCTTATCCAAGAAGACTAGAAAGTCTAACCATTTGTAGATGTCATTACAAAGGCAGCACTTTCTCCTCAATTATTTAAAGGCCCTGAGTGTTGGTCCGGCCGAGGTTTTAAACCCGCGACCTCCCGCACGGTAGTCTGGTGCTCTACCACTTAGCTAACCAGTCGGCAATAATTATGCGAAATTTTTGTGCATGAAATTCGACCTCACAATAGCGATTGACATGCTTTTATCGGATAACATCTTTGTTTGACTAAACTTTGGTAATATGCGGCTGGATTTGTAGCCGTTTGAAAGGTTGTATAATCTATTATTTGCGTTGAACGGGTACCCGGACTTATGTTCATACGACTGAGTATCTTTTCCAAACTGATGAACAGCGGGTGAAAATTGTACAATGACAACTGCACAATTCGAAATTATTTTCAGCAGCAATAATTCGCAGACTCATTTTGTCTGATGTTTAAGCCACCCGAACGTTATGCTTAGCAAACATGATGTTAGACGATCACGAATTCATGTTCATTAGCGTTCCAAAATACTGTTTCCGTCATTTTTCTGAAATCACGAAGGGACCGACCGGTTAGCGCAGTGGTAGAGCACCGGACTACCATGCGGGAGGTCGCGGGTTCAAACCCCGGCCGGACCAACACGGTCTTTAAATAATTGAGGAGAAAGTGCTGCCTTTGTAATGACATCTACAAACGGTTAAACTTTCTAGTCTTCTCGGATAAGAACGATAAAACGTAGGCCCCGTCTCACAACTCTTCATAATTCTCTGATTCTGTGGGATGTTAACGAACCACTAGGGACGTAAGAAAACTCTGGCAGTGACCACCCCTAGTGTCTGTCTTAATTTGATATTGACATTACGGGGGCACTTATAACTCAATTTCATTAATAACTGTAAACTGCGTGATAAGCAGTCTGGCAAGTCCCCCGGCCAGTGTTGTAATGCGCATTTGAATATTGAATAGAAAATGCGCAATATAAATATGATATATTATTATTATTATTATTATTATTATTATTATTATTATTATTATTATTATTATTAAAAACAAACAGTTATCGCAAAAATTCGAAGCATATATTAAGTAATAACGAACTTCAAGAATAGCCACCTTGCAAAGGATTTTAGCGATGGTAGATTCTTGGTAGACTTGGGCAGCCAAGTGCAATAATTATGCGAAATTTTTGTGTGTGAAATTCGACTTCATAATAGCGATTGACATGCTTTTATCGGATAACATCTTCATTTTGATGAGACTTTGGTAATATGCGGCTGGATTCGTAGCCATTTGAAAGGTTGTATAATCTTTTATTGCTTTGAATGGGTCACCAGAATAATGTTTATACAACTGAGTGTCTTTTCTGAACTACTGAACAGCGGTTGAAATTGCACAATGACAACCGCACAAAGTCGAAATCGACCGACTTTGTCTGAAGTTTGTGTTTAGTAAACATACACGTTTGTTAGCGTTCTGAAAGATTGCATCGCTTCATTTTTCTGAAGTCACCAAGGAAAAAACAAACAGTAAGCACGAAAACTCGAGGAGTATATTTTAACGGGTAACCGGACTTGTTTATGCGACTGAGTGTCTTTTCTGAACTGATGAACAGCGGGTGAGAATGTTTCTGAACAGATAACCCTAGCTGTGCAAATGGTCGAACTATCAATAATTATTACTTTCTGAACGGTTTAATAACAGGCTGAAGTTTTATTTTGTTTATTTTTTTTTTAACGGATAACACAACCCATGCGCACGTCTGCAATTTTTTTTTTTTTTTTTTTTAACGGATAACACAACCCATGCGCACGGCTGCAATCAAACATGGCAAACCATTTCAATGCAAAGAACTAAAGAACGATGAGGGAAAGATACAAAATTGGAGATGAAAAGTTCGAACGTCTGACGAGCGATGATGAGTTGAGAAATATCTGTAATCCAAACAATCCATTTCAACGTCTAACCTTTGTCTCTAGACAGCCTGGGACATTTTGTGGCTTTTGAACTATATGTCTGTCGTTTTCTTCACCCCAAGTGATGTCTTGTAGCCTGAACTCTGTATCTGTTCAAACCCTCGCGACCCTCCCAGAGCCCACGTTCCCCTTATTCAGCGGAGCTGAATAAGGGAAACGTGGGCTCTGGGAACGAGATTGGACCT
>JAEMWC010002321.1:0-7500 GCA_016490735.1 Pachyseris speciosa | reverse complement strand
ATGACTTTGGTCTGAAGGCAGTTGCTTTCAGTAACAGTGTATTGAAGGACGTAGCAAACCATAAATACCAAGTAATTTATGCATCAGAACGAGATTTGTCTGAAGAAATCACTGACCTGCTAAAAGACAATTCTTCAGAATATTTTTATTTGCTATCGTTGATAGTGGTCTCTTTGGAAAGCTAGATAACTCCAGTTTTAGATTTTCTAATTGCCGCTCACGAAATAGTTTCAAGAATTTCCATCAATGTATGAAATAGCACTATTGTCTTGTCCTTGTGTTGCCGAAATGATAACTCGCGTTCTACATGTATTTGTATTCTTGGAATAATTTTTGGTCTTGTTGGAAGGAAAAAGACAAATAGTAAACACGAAAATACGAAGAGTATATTAAGTAATAAAGAACTTCAAGAACAGCCGCCTTGCAAAGGACTTTAGCGATTGTAGATTCTTGGTAGACTTGGGAAGCGAGTGCAATACATGTACATCTACATCTACATGAGTTCAGCACTCGGCAAAGTCTCATTGACTTATAACTGTTATATGTGTGGCCTCATGCACCTATGAGCCTTTTGGGACATCACGCCAAGCCGGCCACTTGCTGAATGGAACAGGTCAGCACTAGGGTGGTCACAGCCAGATTTTGTGTGTGGTTGTGGACAGATTGTGGTGTGTGGATTTCTAGTGGTTCTTTTACGTCCCACGGAATCAGTGAATTATGAAGAGTTGTGAGATGGGGCCTACGGTTTCTCGTCCTTATCCGAGAAGACTAGAAAGTCTAACTGTTTGTAGATGTCATTACAAAGCAGCACTTTCTCCTCAATTATTTAAAGACCCTGAGTGTTGGTCCGGCCGAGGTTTTGAACCCGTGACCTCCCGCACGGTAGTCTGGTGCTCTACCACTGAGCTAACCGGTCAGCAATAATTATGCAAAATTTTTATGTGTGAAATTCGACCTCACAAGAGCAATTGACATGCTTTTATCGGATGACATCTTTTTTTGACGAGACTTTGGTAATATGCGGCTGGATTTGTAAGCCGTTCAAAGGTTGTATATCTGTTATTTGCATTGAACGGGTACCCAGACTTATGTTCATACGACTGAGCATCTTTTCCGAACTGATGAAACAGCGGGTGTAAAATTGCACAATGACAACCGCACAATTCGAAATAATTTCAGCAGCAATAATTCGCAGACTCATTTTGTCTGATGTTTAAGCCACCGAACATTATGTTTAGCAAACATGATGTTAGACACGATCACGAATTCATGTTCGTTAGTGTTCTAAAATACTGCTTCCGTAATTTTTGTGAAATCACGAAGGGACCGACCGGTTAGCTCAGTGGTAGAGCACCGGACTACCGTGCGGGAGGTCACAGGTTCAAACCCCGCCGGACCAACACTCACGGTCTTTAAATAATTGAGGAGAAAGTGCTGCCTTGTAATGACATCTACAAACGGTTAGACTTCTAGTCTTCTCGGATAAGGACGATAAACCGTAGGCCCCATCTCACAACTCTTCATAATTCTCTGATTCTGTGGGATGTAAAAGAACCACTAGGAGACGTAAGAATCTCTGCAGTGACCACCCCTAGTGTCTGTCTTAATTTGATATTGACATTACAGGGGGTACTCATAACTCAACTTCATTAATTGTAAAACTGTGTGATAAGCAGTTTGTCAAAGTCCCCTGGCCAGTGTTGTAATGCGCATTTGAATATTGCATAGAAAATGCACAATATAAATGTGATATATTATTATTATTATTATTATTATTATTATTATTAAAACAAACAGTTATCGCAAAAATTCTAAGCATTATATTAAGTAATAAAGAACTTCAAGAATAGCCACCTTGCAAAGGATTTTAGCAATTGCAGATTCTTGGTAGACTTGGGAAGCCAAGTGCAATAATTATGCAAAATTTTTTGTGTGTGAAATTCGACTTCACAATAGCAATTGACATGCTTTTATCGGATAACATCTTCATTTTGATGAGAACTGGTAATATGCGGCTGGATTCGTAGCCATTCAAAAGGTTGTATAATTTTTTTATTTGCTTTGAACGGGTAACCGGAATAATGTTTATACACAACTGAGTGTCTTTTCTGAACTGCTGAACAGCGGGTGAAATTGCACAATGACAACCGCACAAAGTCGAAATCGACCGACTTTGTCTGAAGTTTGTGTTTAGTAAACATACATGTTTGTTAGCGTTCTGAAAGATTGCATCACTTCTTTTTTCTGAAGTCACAAAGGAAAAACCAAACAGTTAGCACGAAAACTCGAGGAGTATATTTTAACGGGTAACCGGACTTGTTTATGCGACTGTGTGTCTTTCTGAACTGATGAACAGCGGGTGAGAATTTTGAACAGATAACCCTAGCTGTGCCAATGGTCGAACTATCAATAATTATTACTTTTGAACGGTTTTGACAGGCTGAAGTTTTATTTTGTTTTATTTTTTTTTTTAACGGATACACAACCCATGCGCACGGCTGCAATTTTTTTGAAGGGATAAGACAAGCCATGCAAACAGCTGCAATGTTTTTGACCGGATAACACAAGCCGTGCAACCGGGTACAAATTTATTGAACTGCTGATGAACGGCAAGTGCACGGCAAAACGCCATTGGAACAGATAGCCGTTAGTGTACGTTTTCGCGTGAGAGGTCACACTCTGCCTTATTATGTGAGCTGCACAAAAAGGTTGCAGTGCAATAAATGCCTCTGATATCTACAAAATCAGTTTATTTCTTTTCTCTAAAGTATTTTAAATGACTGTCCTCAACATTCTTTTATGACTTGGAATCTTTCAAACAGTGCAGTAAAGTATATTTATTTTTTGTATACCCAGTGGATTGCCTAGCTAATCCTAAGTAAGCTCATATGTGTATTTTCTACCAACCTTGCCTGAAAGGGAACAAACAAAGGCACCCTGTCAATGTTTTATGAAGACTTGGTTAAGCTGAAAAAATTTCAATCTGAAAAATCAAGCATTCAGTAGTTAACACTTTCAAAGGAAAACTTGAGGTTGAATTCAGATATCAATGCTTCTCCAGCAGATGTTTTACACACTGACATAATTATGTGCATGCTTTTGCTGTTGGAAACTCTTTGCTCTCAGAATATTAGCATTTACCTGATGGACACAAAAGACGAAACACACCATGTAGAAAATGCAGTACCACTCAAGAGTAAGTTGACAGTCTCGACTGGAAACTCAATCCTCGATCCTCGAAGCTATCGAGAATTGAGTATCAAGGCTCGTATCGAGTTGCGAGACGCTTGAAACATTTTTTGAGGATCTCAAAACAGATTTCAAGGAAACGATTAACTTCTCCCACTTCAAACAATAAAAGAGAACAAAATGATTTCCCTTAGCTCTCACATGCAGTCTCTTCGAAAGTGGAACAACATGTAAACGCAATCCAAATCAGTCAAAAAATTTATTAAAATCTTCCATCTGCGCATTGTGTGACACATCCATTAGAAAAAAACTGAATTCTTTTTAATCAAACTCCAAAATCAATGAACATGTAAGGCAACTAAACTGCCAAGATTGCAGCTTTTCGATAGCAATCGGCAAGACACCGGGGAAAATTTGAGCGTGGTTTCTTGACAGCGGCTGCGACCGTTCACATGAAAAATTTGCATAAACATCATGGAGAGAAGGTCTCGGTTTCTTCACGTCAAGAATTTCACAGTTCCTAGTTACTAATAAGGATAAAAAAATTGTGAAGAAATTGCATGAGACCCCCTCTCCACAGTCTTTCCTCGTCTTTCCTGTTCGCTGCAACATCTTTCGTTATCGCAATAACCAGCTTTGCTGATCAGCACAATCTGAACACACTGGAACAGGCTTCCCCCTTAGTTGAAAATCCAGCATATGCTGACTTAGGTTGGTCAGGGCCAGCTGAGGCCAGTGAAAGTTCTCTTGACAACTCCTATTAGCTGGGCAAGTAAAGGCAGGGCCAGCCAAGGCCAGCAGAATTCTCCGCAGACCCAAGTTTCACTGGCCTGGGCCAGCCAAGGCCAGCATTGTTTCATCCATTTACTGACCAGGTGGGCTAGGGCAGGCAAGGCCGCCAGCCCAGGCCGGCCCAGGCGGGCTTATTTTTGCGCATGCGATGATCAGGGCTTGAGACTAACGGTAGCCACCTAGCCACAGATTGGTAAAAATTCCATTTTGGCTAGTGCATTTTGCACTTCACTACTTAATTTGGCTGGTGAAAATAATTCAAAGCACTGGAGGACAAGAGGGGAACCAAATGAAAATTAATTTCAAATGTATCACAAAAGAAAATGGAGTCTTGCAAGTGAACAGACGATGGACTATTTTTTGATACTAATGCAATGGTTGTTCCTAGAACGTTGGAGTGCAGGGTGCGGAGTCATAAAAAAGAAAATATGGGAAAAAGAGGAAATATTAAAAACAGACGAAATAAAATGATATAAATACAAATGAAATATACATGTAAAGATAAAGAGGAAAATTGAATATTTTACTCTGACAATAACCCAAATAAAAATGAGAACATTTTGTGATCTGTAATGAGTACAAGGTTTTGTGGGTTATTCTTTTTTCCAGAGTTTTAATTATTTATTTCATTCTGGATGCACTGTTTGTCACAACTTGTGTTTGGTAGCGATAGTTATCTCTGCAGTACATGACATAAAATTATTGCAAGGAAAATGCAGGAGCCATGCAATCAGAAGTAGAAGTTTCCACATATATTCATACGAAGATAAAGTCGTGCACGCACTAATACATTTGTAGCTCATAGCATGGAAATTCTGGGCTACCGGTGCTTGCTGTAACCAATTTGTGCCAGATTGAGCACTTGAACAGATGTCACATCATGAGCACGTTTAGCCAGCCATGTCCGATACTGGTCAGGGTTAGTTGATTGATATGTTGTTGAGCACTGCTTTGTCTTTGAGGGTTTCCTTTAGCCTTGTTTAAAGTGATGATTAATAATGGTAATTGAACTGAGTGGAGTGCAATTTGGTCTGAAATCATATGCCTGATTTCAAAATTGAATGAGTCCGCAGCACGAATTCAATTTGAATTCACAAGTATGATTTCAGACAAAATTGCATGATACTAAGTTCCATTACCACTTTATTACATCCATTTTCAAATCACACATTTTTTTGTGTCAATATTAATATTTGTTTATCCATGAAATTTGATAGGTTAGTGTTATTTCATTTTCATTTTGTTGGGTTACGGAAAGAATGCCATTTAGAGTAAAAAATGGTGCAGTTTGGGAATAAATTGCACTGTTGAGAGCCAATCAGATTGCAAGGATCACCAGTGATTTCAAAATGGGTGTAATAAAGCCATTTTGTGACATTCATAGCTCTCAAATGGCACAATCGGCTTGTTTAGGCTACCTGTATTCCCTCTTTCCTTGCAGGGATTAGTCAAAGAGAATATATTTGCCTTATTACATAAAAACACGATGCGCGATTGAGAGGGAAGAGAGACTGCTCATAGTCTTCAGCTTGTTCTTAAACAAACTTCATGTTTTGTTAAAAATGTGGAAATTGAAAACTTCTTTGGTCGTGCTGGTACAAAACAGGCATTAGGCTTAAAGGGAAAGGAGACAGGGGTGGAAGAGGGGTGGCCTAGAGAATTCTACACCTCTGAAAACTTCAAAAGCATTGAAACTTAGAAGAACTTTATGGAGATGCCGGATAATGTTGCATGATGATGGGAGTACATCATAACTACTATATGACAAAGTACTCAAGGTTGAGTAAAAAACAATAAAAAACTGGCTGCACTGCCAAAGGTCATTCAGAATGCAAACGTTGTACATCATCAACTTAACGGCCATTACTGAAACCTCGACTGCATTAATTAGCCATTAAAATATAATCATAGAGATTTGCATCAGCAAAAAAAGTTGTGATGCGATTCAAGAATTATCTATTTATTCGAGTCGGACTGTGCTCAGGGACACTAGAGTACCTTCTCGAGTTCCTACGGAGATATGAGAGAGTCTCACCTCCATTAAATTTCAGTTGTTGTTGAAAAAAGGGACTCCTATAAGCAGGGTTAGTGTCTTTTCGGTTCAGTGTGGCTCATCACTATTTCCCTTCACTACGCAGTGGATAATTGTCGATTAGTATATACCACACAAGTGAATAGTGCTTTTCGCACGCTCTGATTGGTTAACTAGGAGGAGATTAGCAAGGACTATTCACCGCACTTGTGCAGCTGGCGCGCGTTCAATCCTTAGATTTTACAACCGTTTGTCAGTATATTGTAACACATAAGAGAAACGGTTTTGTCAGCTAATTATTCAGCTTGTGTGTGGTATATACTAAAACAATTATCCACCTCAGTGTCGGTGAAAGTGGTGGATATTTACCTCGCTGCTTCATAAATATTCACCTCCACTTCGGTGAATAATTGTTAATTATTACAGCATGAATGACAAGATATCAAAATTCATGCTCTAAAATCATTGTGTTCATCAACAAAACTATATATTCTTCTGTAATAGAAGCCATATTTTCTCCCAATTGTGCCTAGGTAGTATTTACTGATAACAGACTTAGGTTGCATTCATTATGTATACTACAGGGGGGGGGGGCAGAGGAATTTCGAGAGGGGATCTCAAAATTTAGGAATTGGAGAAGGGGGATGTCAAGTTTTTTTCATAACATGAAGGGGGGATGCGAATATTTTTGTGGAGGTATCATATATGTAAGAAAGTGTTGATAATATAATGAAATTCAAACAGGAAGACCTTTGTTCTTTTAAAGGCCCAATATTTATGTGTATATTGTCAATCATCATTATAAATGTAATCATCCTGATCATCATCATTTTCATCCTGATCATCATTGTCATCTTGTTCATCATATAATATAAATTGTCATCCTGATCATCATCATTGTCATCCTGATCATCATTTCATTGCCACCACTGCCAGAATTATGGTCATGGGCATGGCATCATATCATCCCACCAGCCTGTGGATGGCAAGGTGAACAGGGGCAAGAGCATCACCAGAGAATATGTTTAAAGATTTCAGGTGCTTCATTGCCTCAAGATGAAATTTAAGCTTGAGCTTATTCAGTTCCTCTAACTTCAGCTCCTGGCATTGCATTTGTTTTTCAACTGGAATGTTTTTTCTTTTTTCATCACCAGCTCACAAAGCTGTGATGACTTTGATTTCTCAGGGATCAACTTGGTCAATATTCTGTACATCTGTTATGTAGCCTTTTCTTTTTTTCTGTTTTTACTTTTCTTTGATCTCTTTTTTTCTTCTCTTCTTCATGCATTTTCCTTAGAAGTTTGATCTAGTTGAACGCTAGATCTTGAAAGCAGAAGAAGTGATTTATTATTTTAAATCATTCCCCACAGTCAAAAGTCTCTTGATGTTTTCTTGAAGTTTGCCCAAGTTTGATTGTGAGGTATTGATGCTGCTCTTCTTCACAGCTTTTTTTTTTTACTCCCGAAATGTTGCTGGACTGTAACAGC